>SNQJ01S0153214.1:0-13338 GCA_010110895.2 Picea sitchensis | reverse complement strand
GGTTGGTGCCCAACAACCCTAACAGGTTGGGAGAACATTCATCTGGGTTGATGCCCAACAACCCTTGGAGACCATTGTTCCTTGCTGAGATATGTCATGTGGCAATGAGGCCCTTGACAATGGCACACTAAGTGGCGATGAGACCCTAGTGTCATTCTAGTGGTGATGAGGCCCTTGAAGATGGAAAAGGTCCACATTGGAGTAGCAATGTGTGACGAGGAGATGCTACCAATAACATGGTCTGCCAGACCATGTCGTTGTCGGAGGACCATGGTATAGTCTGCGAGTCTATGAGGACCAAGAGTAAACATCACTAAGAATACCTCCCTAGCTAAGAGGGAGTGTTGATGTTTTTGGTAGCTGTGGGAGGTATTCACCTCCAAGAGACCTCCTATAGATTGATATCCTGAGAAGAGAAAACCCCTCTCTAGCAATGAGAGACAAGGGCATAAATTGGCCCTATTATGAAGATAACTTGTACGAAACAAAAGTAAAGTCGGCCCTACAGAAAAAAATTATAATGGGAAATTATAATTTCTAGAAGGAGAAGTCGGCCCTAAAAGTTCAGTGACAAATTAGTATAAATACAGGTCAAGCCTTCCTCATTTGACACACAACAACTCGCCCTCCTAACACATCTGAGGCAGCCACAGGAGTACTAGTCTGAGGCAGCAAAATTTGGTCTGATCTGAGGAATTTCTGAGACAGAAGATTGGGCACATCTGTAACAACATATATCTCTGTATTTGGGTGACTTTCTCTTGGATATCATTCTGTAGCAGGTCTCCTGCTCTGCTTGGGGGTGGCACTTGAGGATGCCTATGGTTGGGTGGCAATGAAAGAGCATTGCCTATGGTCAAACGAGCAGGCCCATTGTGTAATCTGTGTATGGTTAATCTTCTTGAGATCCTAGTTAGCTTACTGCAGTTGTAAACTGGTCTAAAATTTAAAACTTCAACAGATTTTTGGAGTGACACAAAAGAGAAGACAACCATAAATTGATCCAAGTATGGGCACACAGATTTGGTCATTGTATCAGAGTTGTGAAATGGCACATCACAAACAAGATAAGACACACATTGTAGTGATCAGTAGCATTTTGAAGGCAACATTACTTCCGAAAACAGAATTGAGTATTTTTGTAAGAATAAAGAAAGAATGTTCTAAATTTATAAAGGTAAATTATAGTCATTTGAAGAATGCCAAGCAACCTTAATTTAGGAGATTAAACTAAGGCAATTGATTTGGGCAAAAACTGCATATTTTGATATGCATTCCTCTGCAAATGGTAGTCATATGCTCTCGCCAAAAGACTATAGAATAACTACAAAGAACGTTTAAATAGCAAATCTAAGACCTGATAAACTTGAAAATCAACATACAATGATCAAGAGTTCCTCAAAGTTATATTCACATAAACATGCGTATCAAATTCCCAAACACTTGGATTGATACATTTCTTTCATGTATAGTGTACACACATGCATATGATGTCATGGATGGCTTTCATATTTTCACAATAACAATCCCTTTTGACGCATTAACTAGTGGAAGCTTGTGATTTAATAGATCTAAATTTAATACAGGGAATACACCCTTAATCATAATATCCGAAGTACAAACTCTCCCATCTATATTTATTCCAAAACAAATGTATCCAACCAAATCAACACTTCATTTCTCTGCAATAATCACAAAAAACCTCAGTTTAATGAACATCAATTTAAAATAAATGGTTGTGATTGTGTTACAAAAGATTTCAACTATAGCTGACACAATGCAAAATAGATATAAAAAGAAAAAGAAAAAAGTTAAACCTGCCATGTATTTGAGTTGTAACTGTAAGTAGACGAGAAAAAACATACCATTATGAAGCTCCAAGTCCTTCCTGGATCATTGTATCGAGCTAGCATGCAACCTGATTTAGGCCGGATACCATCCCGTATCAAAGAAGATCGCAAGAAGTTTTCTTTCTCTAAAACAATTTCTTCTATTGGTTTACCACTAAATTTTGTAACTGCTGCAAAGTTCTCTTCAGTTTTTTTCAACTTCACCCCTTCCAAAAGAGGTTCTGGCAACCTGAACAAGAAGCAATATCTCTTCAAGAATGGTCGAGAACCTTACTAATGTGAAAAACATATAGATTGGCATAAAAAATACTAAGCACAAAAGAGAAAATAAATCAAAAGTCTTTAGCCCTTTATAGAAGTTACATACAAGCTGATCTCGAGGGGTTAGCCAATGTTGCGGGGCATTTGGCTATTTCTGTACAAGCAGGCACCTGAGTCGAATCCTTTGAGTGAAGCGCACTAGTCTACGCCAACCGGTTTACTAGGGATGCCATCCACGAAAATGGGGAAGTATCCCTTCAGTTCCCCACAAGATTTTCCTTGGAAAAAAACAGTTACATACAAGGTGAACAAAAAAATTAAAGGAAGGAGAATAGCAAGAGGAGGCAGGACTACTCTTAAGGGATAAATGAGCCCATGCTCTGATGGAAATCCATAGGCTACTGGCGAGTCACTTCGATGCTAATGGGTTTTCCACTTCTAGTATGGACCAAAGACGTTGACGAATGCATTCAAATCCTTTGTTTTCTTCTTAGAATTCAACTTCAACAGTTTATGCTTGGTGGGAAAGGTCTCAAGAGTGAAGCCCCATTTGTGATTTTCTTTTGAGTTAGTCTCTGAGCCATGAGAAAAGCGCAAGTGTACCTGCAGCAGATTTGACCTGTGATTGGGATTTAGTGAATGCTAAATGGAATCAAAGGATTTGAGAATTTCCCCTTACCCAAATCTAGTCCTTGTAGGAAGCCTGAATTCGGGCATTCTCAATACTGGAAATGTGACACATAAGACAATTTTCAGCCCAGGCATCGAGATCTCATCAGGCATCTAAGTTGGAGTTAAAAGAGATGTGTTATCAGAATCTTTAATAGTCCCATCCACCCAACTAACACTAGAAGACTAAAAGCAGGTTATAGAAAGTTAAAAAACATAATCTTAGTCGAGAGATTACTCATTGTAGTGCAAGGGAATTGAATCTTGTCTTAAGGGGTTAAATGATTTTCTCCATTTTAGCAAGCCAATGCATCATATGTCAATTGACTCAAATTGTTAAGGTAATTCATATTATTGAAGAAGTCAACTTGTGTAAACAAAAATAAGGAATGCAGGTTCAGATCTGGCTTGTTTGTGACAAGTTTTGAGATATGATTTGGGTCAAGTTAACCCTAGATGAGGGCGCTCCTGTTGGTACTGTTTTTGGTATTTAAGTGCTGCCTTTTGGGTGTATTTGCATGAGATAAGGGTTTTCTGTGGGTATTTCCTGCATGTGAATGCACAGGTTTGTGCACTGCTTTTTGAGCAGTTATGACAGCCTGTAGGGTGCTGATCCCTTATCCAGTATAGTACTTTCCTTATGCCATGTCAGGGATATGGATAAGTTGGCAAGGGGGTGCTTCTCCTATGACAGTTGTGGAAGATGATAAATGGCAAGAGAGCACTAGCATTGGATGTCTGTTAGCAAACTTTTTCACCCTCCAATAAGATCTGATCTAAGAATAAATCAGCAATAAAAAAGATGCTAAAGTGTCACCGGAAAACCTCCTCTCTGTTCGAGCTGGTGCGTGCCAACCTCAGGGGGGTAGTCCCTAAGTACCTCGCTGCTGATTTGAAGTCTGATTTTCTGCAATTAAACACAAAAAGTGCAGCCAAAAGTGCCTTGGACAGCGTGTAATAACCATCCAAGACGTTAGGAAAACAATGATACTTTAACTTGGAAGGATCCATGCAGTGTTAACGTTAGGAATATGGATAGAAAATAAAAGAAAAGAAAGCGCACTTAAAAGATTGAGATTAATCACAATAAGAGGCTAAGAACTACTAATCAATACACAAAGTAAGATCATAGTACCGTCAAGAAACGAAAGCTTTATACAAGCACAACAATTCTTTATTAATGGCTTGCCAAAGGGCTGATTGCACCACAAAAGACGAACACAAGAACTGGTACAATGGTTATCCTCGCACAAAGAATGAGTATCTAGACTATAAGAAGAATGAGAGAAGAGAGAAAGAAAATATGTATGCTGCTGCTGCAAATATCCAACCATGACTAGTGAGGAGAAGCCTCGAATATATAGCTCTATGAGGCGCACATATGTGAGAAAAACAAGAAGGTGCATCATCTAAATTTAATAGTAATGTGCATGAGTGAGTAAGGTTGGTGCATGAGGATGAGGAAAAACCCATGTGTGTGGAAGAGGGAGATAAATTCATGCATGGAAGATAAACAATGCATGAGAGAGACACGTGTAAGAGAAAGGAGGAGTAAGGAGTGAGGTAACTCACGCATGAGAGAGGGAAGAAAGAGTAGTGTGCCCTAATTAATAGGGAATAGGGTGCATGAGGGGAAAGTAGTAGATGGGAGAAATAAGGTGTGTCATATTTGAAGCGTGTGAGTTAATTAAGGGAAGTGAAAAGCGTGTGAAGGAATTAGATGGATGCATGTATATGTGGGATCATGCATACGCATGGGGAGAGAATTAAATGAAGAAAGGGGCGCATGTGTGAGGATAAAAGGGAGAGAAAAAGGATTAAGTGGAGGAAAAAGGAATTAATGCGCTAGGAAATAGGAGTAAGTATGAAAAAAAATTAATGTGCTAGAAAATAGGGAAAAAGGGAGGTGCATTAATGCTAGGAAATAGGGAAAGTGGAGGCTCATTAGGACAATGCACTAAAAAGTAGGGAGAGAGAGGAGTTAGGCTAAGAAATAGGGAGAGAGGATGCTAAATAATAGGGAAAATGGAGGCACATTAAGACAATGTGCTTGAAATTAGGGAGAGCTAGAAATTAGGAAAAATGGAGCTCATTTAAGAAAATGTGCTAGGAAATAGGGAGAGAAAAAGGTGGAGGCTAGAAAATAGAATAAATGGAGGCTCATTAGGACAATGCCCAAGAAAATAGGGAGAATGGAGGCACGCTAATGATAGAAAATAGGGAAAAGGGGGATGCTAGAAATTAGGGAAAATGGAGGTGCATTAATGCTAGAAAATAGGGAAAAGGGGGATGCTAGAAATTAAGGAAAATGGAGCCGCAATAATGCTAGAAAATAGGGAAAAGGAGGTGCATTAGATGAGACTTAGGGAATATTCGTAAGGAATAGGGAGCACGTGTATGAAAGGGAGAGTTTATATTTAGTCAACTCAAACACGCCAACTAGTCATGCCAACCGCCAACTCATCTCAACTATATGTATGCGCCACATGTCACACTCTAAGACTACCACATGTCGAAATCTGAACCCGCCACTTGTCACCCTGCATGGCGGCCATACCTGGTAAATATAGCCCTACTAAAAATAGACATGCTAAAAATAGCAGTGACCTTAAAAACTAGGAAAACCCCAAATATGTCTGGGACCACTAGGAGACCACTGCCAAATATAGTATGTCTAAAAATAGACACCACTAAAAATAGAATCTTGCCGCATGTCAATGATATCATACTCATTGGATCCGATTCTTCGCGAGGATTCCAAATATGCAATCAAAATTGACATGCAAAGCCTGAATGTGATGCCCCTTTCCAAATGATCACTCTCGGAGGATGACTTAGTAGCCTATTTGATTCCCCATAGGCTATAGTCGATGAAAAAGGGTATTAATTGATTATTTGGTGTCATTTTGGGTGGAAAAGGTAATGTTTATAAAGTGAAATCAAGTAATCAAGTAAAAAGAGATGTTCTAAAGTGACTTTAGGAAAATATTAAAGATGAACCTTATAAAGTCACTTTAATTAATTAAGTGAGGGTAAAAAGGTAAAAGGGGCAACAAAAAGGTGAAAGTGTAAATAAAAGAGAGATAAGGGTGCCCTCTCTCATTATGATTGATCATTTTACTAAATCGATTGGGAGCAGAGCTCTTGTGGATTTTTGGGGGTTTTGGAGCGAAACCCTTGTTGAGAATTGGTTTCGGTGGTGAAAGATTCCACCCTAGCTGATTGGAAGGGAAGATTACTTAGATCTTCCATTTGCATTCATTGGAGGAGGTCGATTTGTCTTTTTGCAGCAGATTGGGGTTTTGTCGAGATCATATTTCTTCTGGAGGAGGTCGAGTTCAACTTCTGGAGGTCGTGTTGCTTTAGTGGAGGATGAGTTTAACTGTGGAGGCCGTATTTTATTGAGAAGGTCGAGTTTCTCTTTCCAGAGGCCGAGTCTCTCTTGTGTGGGGTCGCCATTCACTTAGGGAGGTCTTATTTCCTTGAGCAGGTCGAGTTTCTCTTGGCAGGGGACCAAGATCTCTTGTGTGTGAGCCAATTGCTCTTGTGGTGGAGGCTGATTATGTTCCTAGCAGCAATGCGTGGGTTTTGGAGGGCCACTTCAACATTCACTTCAAGCCAATCATCATCTCCATTTTCCCAGCAAATCGTGCCACCAGTAGCAAGTGTATTCCAAGTCAGATCAACAATAAAGAGGACAGATCTATGAGTCATTTGTTGTTGTAATTGTTGCAGATTGGGTTAATAATAAATAAGAGAAGATTTTTCATGCTTATTGTTGTCATAATAGTTGTTGAGTTATTTTCCATTTATATTCTTACTGTTGTATATATGTTTTGCATGCAATTATTTTTTGTTTGGCACAAAAACCCTTAGACATACATCACAAATACATTAAGAAACCAAACTAGTCATATAACAACGACACCCAGAGGTATTTTACATTAGATGCCCCACTATCCACATACCATCCAACACTTGAAATAGTGTTGAAAGATAAACAAGAGACCATGGAGAAGCCATCTCAAGCTAGGATGATAACTCATCCATTCTTGTTGCAATACCTACACTCCATGCAACCTATTTTTGTTGCTTGGGCTTCCCCTTCTTCTCCAGACATTCACTAGCATAATGTCCCTTTTAGTGACACCTAAATCATTTCACATACTCAAATCCTTCTTACCTTGGCTTGATTCTTCCTTCTTACCATTCTTGTATCCTTTCTTGTTTCCCTTCGTCTTCCCAATGATGGCTAGGTCTTGTACTTCCTTTTGCTTCGCGAAACAGGATTCCAACCTTAGCTCTTTTTGCACAAAGTCATCCTAAAGATTATACTAAGTACATAAATTCTCACAAGCAAAAATACCTTGGGCAAAGGGTTTCCAAGATGGAGTAAACCCATTCAAGGTAATGGGTACAGTTACCCCTCATATTGCATGAGAGGTAAACTTGTGATTTTCATCGCATGACAAGATTTGTGCAGGTTGGTATGATGACTCTAGCCTTCCAAAGGTTGGAAGGTTGGTAGAAACTACTTCAGTTGTGCATCATGCTCTTCATGGACAAATTTTATGGTGGTCACCTAATCTTGTTCTAGTCACTTTCACTTTGTGTTGCATGGTTAGCTCATGTCCTAGTTGTGAGTATCATCTAGCATGGTAATATTCTTGCCTAGTGTTTTCCTAGTTTCATTCATGTTCCATAACATTTCCATAATTTCACCTAGGTAATTTTCTTGTTGCAAGCATATCTTCACCTTTTGCCTAGGTGAAACCCACTTCACCCTTACATTTTCATCACACTTCATCATTTTACCTAGGTAGTTTGTGTATCACATCACATCTCTACCTTTTACCTAGGTAAAATTCACATTACAAGTACATTTCACTTCATCTCCATCTCCAATAAGGCACATGACATCTTTTGGTTTTATACCATAGTAACCCCTTTCTCATATGTCCACTTTTTCCAATGTGAACACATCTAACTAGTATAGGATATTTTAATTAAATCCTAAAACCTTAGGTTGAGTGCTTCATTATTAGCCTATTAATACTATAATGTTATAATTCTTCATTAAGGCTTATTCCCTAAGTATTATTGTTGATTTATCACTAGGGAACAAAACTTTATGTCTATGTAGTACACACATAGGACTAAGCACTCCCCCTTTGGCACACATGTTGAGGAAACCCACAAAATATCCAATTCATTGTACCTCATCTTATCCTTGTTCACATGTGCCATCTCAACCCATGTCATATCCTTATCCTTTGGCACAAGTTTTGAGAAGGTTGTTGACATTAATTTGACTAGGGGTTTTAATATGCATGCACCCTAGGGATTTTCCCACTCAAAACCATGGGAAAAAACCACTCAAAGAAGAGCGCTCTCATAAAACCATGAGTAAAAACAAGTGGCGCCCTCAAACCATTGGAAAAACCACTCAAACAAATGCACCCTCATGGATGAGATCTAACCACCCACACATGTGGTGTAAGAGAGAGAAAGTGCACCCAATAGGTGTGTTCATACGTGTGGCTAAGGACGTGCACCCCTCAAGTGTCTAGAATCTATCCATGTGTGTGAAAAAAGGGTGTGCCCTGTTGCCGCCTTATACACACTTGGGCTATCGTGAAAGAAATCTTCAATCCACTTAGTGTGTCCTTGGGGGCAAGTCTCAAGTCAAGGTGATGTCACCTGATCCTCGACTCCTCCGTCTAGGCCAACTCCTAGCGAAGCCAAGGGGGGTAGTCCCTATGAAAAGAATCTAAGGCCTTTTACTCTATGAAGTTTAAAAGAAAAGTTATTCTAGGAGTTTATTATGAAATCACAAGATTTGAAATAGTAGCATAAATGATTCAAAGGATACACCCTGTAAAAAATACTCATTAAATGTTATTCATTCACCACATGCTTCAAAGGGAAATATCTTGAACCATTAAAGATAAACTGACAAATTAGAGGAGAAGTAGACCAGTGCCAGAAAATAAAATGTGATGTGACGAAAATGTTGCGTTTATTTTATCTTGAGAATTTTATTAAGGGATTTGGGAGTTTTAGCAAGTCTTTGAATCCGTGAAGTGGGGGTTGAAGTCGGGGTCCCCACTCTTTGTGTGAAAAAGTTTATTTGGCCTCCTTGCTTGCTATTCGGCAATCTTATAAAAGTGTCGACTGGGTGTGCCATAGGTCCAAAAAGAGGATAGAATTCCCGCTGACTTAACACACTCCAGCCAGATGCAGAGATCTTAGATGAATAGCATAGTAAGGAGATTTCCCTAATTAAACTAGCATGCGTTGCTCAGATCTATTTCCGGGTCTCCAAAACCACCCGAAAGTAGCAGTGGGATTGCATACACAGTTGAAAAACTTGGGTTTATTCCAATAATTGCAACAAAAATTGAACTAAGCTAGCAACTAGTATTCTATGAAAGAAAAACTAAACTAAAGCTTTGTGATTGATTTTAGAACTTCAATTTAATGATGTGAATTAATTTTATCTTTTTTATGCAACTTCGAAACTAAAAATTAAACAAAAAACACGGGAAACAACCTCGAAGCAAAAAAAAAGAGACAAACACATGTTTCCCCCCCAGGGGCAAGGGAAATGAAGAAAATTGTGCTTTGTGGCTCGCAAACTTTATTATGCCTTCTACACTACTTTTCTTTTTGGCTTTGGATCCTTATAGAGAAGGATCGATAATCTAAGAAACTAAATACAAAAGAAGACTCTTTGAGTCTTGGGTCTTCAAAGGGTTGACTTGGGTGATGGATCTTCAGTTTGGACTCCCGAGTCCCAACAAAGAAGAGGAAATCGCTCTTGTACTCTGATGGACCTGCTAGGACAGCAAAGAGAATTTGTTATTAGTGGCAGAAAATGAAATAGAATGTAAAATAAAAACAGGGATTTAACAAGCCTTTTTCAAAGAAAATTTTATGCTTAAAAAAGACAACTTTTATTTGGTTTTCTAGAGGGTTTAGAAGACTCTTGGTTGCTTGGCTGCCCCAAACTTGTCCAAGTTGGAAAGAGTTTGTCTTTGGCTGTCCAACAACCTGTAAAATCAGCGAAGAAAAGACTCCAAAAGGTGCCCAAAATAGCTTAGGACAACTTAGGAAATTAGTCAAAATTTGCTTGAAAATTTAAACAAGAAACTAGAAACTAACAAACCTTTTATTGCAGAATTTTTTGCTTGCTGTTTTAGGACAGCAAGTACTTAAGCACTTAGATCTAACAAATAAACCAAAGAAAAGGACCCAGTTTCAACCTTTAAAATATCAGAAATTTACCCAACGAAAATGGATCCCTTTACTATGCTAGATCTAGATCTATTAGATAAATTTGAAATAAAATTTAGATCTAGAAATTCCATGCATGCATAAAAGATTCAAAGTTTTATCTTTAGAAATTAGACTCAAGTGCATGCATGTAAATAACAAGTAACTTAAGAATTTTGAAATTAGAAGTGTGTGTGAGAGAGAGAGGAAGGAAAGCTTGTGCTTGGAATATCTTTGGGCGATGGGGTCCTTTTGTGGTGAAATGTGGAGGGATCTTCTTTAAATGACTTGAAAGAATAGAATCATCAACCTAGATCCTCCTAATCTCCAAGTAGAGCATCAATCACTTCAAATCTTTGCAAAATAGAGGGTTAGAAAAATGGTGCCATCTACAATAGAGACCTCAAAACACAATTGGTTAAGCAAAACAAAAAGTGCATTCAAAATCTCTATAATAGATAAACAAATAGGATTGCTAATCAAACAATTTTAGTATTCCTATCCAAGTAAGCAATAATACTTCTACAAGGCCAATTTAAACCACAATATAAAGCAAAAATGATGAAACAATATCACCTCATGGTTACATGCATCCACACACTTGACAATCCACCACTTTGACCTCCAAAGTCTTCTTTATTCCAATATGCAAAAGGTACTACAATGATTACAACACAAGCATCGAATCCCCAAGCTCCAACTAACATCAAAAGAAGAGGGGCTGACCTTCCTTTGTTGAGTTCCGGGTAACAACTCCAAGGAAATGCGCATGGGAGAGGGGGAGTGGTGCATCTAGTGAAGTGGGAACATGTGGAGATGAAGTGAGGTCGATGTGGAGTGAAGGGAGATGGAGTGGAGATGAAGTGGAGTGAGTGGGAGATAGAGTGGAGTGGAAGTGAGATGAGTGAAGTGAGAGTGTGAGTTCCCCTCTTGGGATTGACGCCATACTCCCCAAATGCGCCAACTAGCAAATGGAGAGGTCGAGTGTACCTTGGGATCTCCACCACTCGCCATGTAGGCTAAGAGACGTGCCCTCACTAGGAGTATTCGCCGCCAACTATGCTCAGGACTCCAGAGACGTGCCCTCACTAGGAGTAGTCGCCGCCAACTATGCTCAGGACTCCAGAGACGTCAAAAACATGTTTCCGACATGTTTGTTGACTTCCCTAGATTTTAGGAAACTTAATTAAATCCCCCTTTTTGTCTTTTTTGAGAGAAAATACATTTTTGAGTGATTAAAATCACTTTTTTGCCTAGACAAAAGGGGAATAGGGGTTTAGGGGGTGCTATGGCTTAGAAAACGAGCATAAAAATGGAATATGACAATGATTGATGCCATATTTTTTACATTTTATTGACTTTACATTAAAAAAGTCTATTTTACGAGAAATTTTTTATTTGACTAAAACATTAAAAATAAACCTATGGGAACCTAGCGCAATTTCCATATGACTCAATAGACATGACCTAGCATGAACTTATATACATTTAGACACTAGACATTGATTATACCATGCCAAGGCCTAACCACCAGCACATACTCTAGCTTTGGAGTCAGTTTTGAGTGAAAAAACTTAGAAATTATTAATCGACCGCAAAGAAAGGAAAAAAATAATTAACAAGTGAAAAAAAACACTCTAAAGTACATGCTCGTGCCCAGGTCTTAGGTGGCCAATAGTATTTTATAGCTTTCATGCTCAAGTCATTTATTACAATGCCCCGAAAGGATGGAAATGCGGAAAAAAGGTGGTCATAGACCTGCTGAATCTATGAACTCGGACTTCTGAGCATCTGTTTGCTCAGTCTCTGGCGGCTCATCTTCAAATCCAGCTAGTACAACTCGGTGGATAACATTGGCTCCATATGGGGACGTGTGGTTGATCTTTATATCTGAAGGAGACCATGCGAGAATCCATAATCAAATGATCTGCATCATCAACGTCTTGTCGGTAACATATCCATATAAATCCAATAATAAACATGAGTTGCAATCATAATATACATGTAAATATGATGCGAAAAGCAGCAAATAAATTATGTATAGAAAATCAAAAGAATAATATACAAAAGAGAAGGGTTAGAGAATATGATACAGAGGATGCCCCCATGGGCATCAGATGACCTCGTTGAAGAACAATTTGAGAAGCTTACCGTTGACCAGGGGTGTCAACCTCTCACCATCCAATCTGTTGAGAAAAAAGGAGTTCTTGTTGTATATACTCTGAATGATGTATGGACCAGTCCATACACTGTCAAACTTTCCATGATTTCCTAGCTTTTCCCTTCTTTTATCCCAAAGAAGGACTGTGTCACCCTTCTGAAAAACTCTCTGCTGTGAAGACTTGTCGAAAGTTTTCTTTACCTTTTCCTGATTCTTTATATTCTGATCCGATGCTTTCCTTCTGCTTTCATCAAACTCAACCAATTGATCAATTCTTCTCTGCTGGAAATTATCATCCAAACCATAGTACATACCTCTACACAAACTTATACACTGGAAGCTTCAAATGAACTAGTAAAGTGGCATCAAGCCTGTTATCGCACAGTTTGTAGCAAGGATAAAAGGCTTGAGATTGGAGAGGCAAACTGGCGTAATTGGAACCAATCCCACTCAATGTCACCTCAATGGGATGGTTCTTTTTGTTTAGGGTGGTAAGGCCCAGGGGAGACGTCCCCGGTGACTTGGGGTTTTGAGAAGGCAAATGGTTATAAGACAAGGATAAGTTCCCCCCCTCACAAGTCACCACCGAGCAGATATTCCAGCTAATAGCCAATGATAAAGTATAACCAAAAAGGAGAGATGCACCTGCCTGAGACAAAGCAACAAGAAATTGATATATGCAAGCTTGCTCACTTGGTTAGTACTTCATATAAATCAATGACTATCTGATATACATATAAGCAATTGGATAATAAATATTGATGAAGTCAATGTTTATAAAATAGCAATGATATATAATGTCACTTCTTCAATAAATGCTAAGAAAAACGTGGCATTCAATGTAACAATCAACACTTCATTCAATTAATGCCTCTAAACCACCATTCAATTGCTTATAAGAGAAACGTTAGCTACACAAATGATATTTATAGCTAAAGAGGACGGCAACAGTAGGTTAGTTAGGTTAGTTTCTAAGCTAGGGTTAGCAGTTAGGGTTTCATTCAAAGTTTTGAGAGTTGTTGTGATCAAGTTCACTCAAGACAAGAGGTCTTAGATCAGTGCCTTAGGGTTAATGGAGTCAAAAGTAGAGGACGCAGGAGATAAGGATCAAAAAGATAGTAT
>SNQJ01S0153213.1:13679-29343 GCA_010110895.2 Picea sitchensis | reverse complement strand
TATATATATATCTTCTCAAATGATTAATATGTGCATTGACTCTATTGTTTATGGAACTAATATAAGTCCCTAGAAGAATAAGTTGAAATGACCGACTTAACTCGACATATTTTCCACCTAGTCACACCAAGAGAAATTCCAAAATCTTGAGCAATCATTGAGCTCCCACGTTTTTGCTAAATTGAATTAGGGTTATTACGCCTTCCTTACAGCAATCCCTTACAACAATTCCTAGTTTTCAAATGGTCACAAAGCTCCCACATTCCCACCAAAATGATTTATGATTATTATGCATTCATTGTAGTAAGCAATGAGTGAGTCCATAATGCTTTTGTTTATTCAATAGATTATACCTAATTTAATTTAGATCATATTTGCTATAGAGCCTTTCACATAATCCGCTTCATAGAACAAAACCTCAATAAGAGTGCAATAAATCATGGATGCTTTTAAACCATGTGCAACCATTGTCAGCGATTTTTCAAAAGTAATATGACTTGAATCCATGCTCCAAGATAATTGCCTGGAATCCATGCTCAAATGTGAAATAGAGATTTCAATCATCCTCTACAATTAAGCCCTGATCTCAGAACCATGAAGATCATGTGATAAAAAATCTTCAAAATTCTACAATCTGTTTTTGCCCAAATGCACTCTAAAGGCTCTACCAAACCCAGGTTTGTGTACTATGTGGAGGGTTACATATCTCAGTTAGAGTGGATATTTCAGTGTATCCAATCTCTCTCTCTCTCTCTCTCTCTCTCTCTCTCTCTCTCTCTCTCTATATATATATATATATTCATTCTAATCATTATCATCATCTTTGGATAGAAGAAGAAGTTCGACTATGAGAAAATCCTGACTCAAAAAAAAAAATTGTGCTAAGGCCCATCCCCAATCAATTATGAACAATGGCCATATGCAATGCATACTCCAATAAGGTACATTTGGAGGTATCTTACAAGAAATTGAA
This sequence comes from Picea sitchensis, assembly GCA_010110895.2. Lineage (NCBI taxonomy): Eukaryota > Viridiplantae > Streptophyta > Pinopsida > Pinales > Pinaceae > Picea > Picea sitchensis. Next base: position 28,370 of record SNQJ01S0153213.1, on the reverse strand, counting down.
AAACACGTTTACAATGGAGTCTCAAGGAAGTTATTGGTTGTCAAAATCRCTCTCTAACAATTCATTTTTTATGCAAACAATGGTTACAAGTAGTTATTTGGGTCTATACCTTTTCATGGAAGCTACTCCTAAGGATCATGCAATAGGGAAACCCTAAGGTGGCCCCATCCATGCAAATGCCCCTAGCCTTAGCCAGTTCTTAGGGAAACAATGGAATAGGGGGAGGATTAAATTAAGTGGTATGGAAGAACAGAGGCATTGGGCTTACAAAAGCTCTAGCTCCTAAGGTCTCTATGCCAATTATCCCCTCAATTTCCCAAGGTCTTGTGGAAAAAAACATTATCTCTCATCCATACTTTGGGCCATCCCACTAGGGAGGGACTCACAAGCCCCCTTTCCCCCATTGTTGTTGAACTCAAATGTGGAGGAGTCAATTTATGGCATGCTCCAAAAGCCATGATCCTTAACCTTAGATGTCTGGGTTCAATGGAAAAGGTTTAACGTTATTCCAAAATACTTTGTTAAATGCCTTGGCCTTCATGGGAATGAAGAGGAGATGCAACGCATCGTGCTTTCTCAATGAAAATTGTTGAATCTAAGAATGTCTAGGGTTTAAGTGACCCTAATAGAAAACAAACACACTATCAAATATTGTCCTTGATTGGTGGGAAGGATACTTCATGTTTATAGAAGTAAAAATTTTACTGCCCTTGCTTTGAATGGCCTTATTTGTTATTTGGTTAGGTTCTAAGTTTGTTTTTTGAAATAACACTAGAAGGGAAGGAAAGGCTTTCTACCTTGATTTCCCCTCAAATTGTTGATTCAATGATTGGATTGGGGCACTAACATTACCAAAAAAGTTTTATGGGTTTTACTAAATCTCAAATGTTGGATTATGGGGATGACTTGAATATATGTATCCAGTGGTTCTAGGGAGTGAACAATGTATTGGATTTGATTCATTGATGAGCTTATAAACACCCCTTGGTTGGTCTATTGTGACTTTAATATGGTTGAAAATAAGGGGGATAAAGGAGCATTGCCTATTAGAATCCCATACAATGAGAAGGAACATTGGATGGATCTCAAATACCCCATTGAGCTTTATGGCCCGAACAAGTATCAACACCAAACCTCTAACTTGTGGTTTACCTTTATCAACTTTGTAAGGACCATGGAATAATTTTGTGGAGATTGGATAGAGCCATGCTATCTAAACAAAAGGCCTTCTACTTTGATTCCTCTATTGACAAGCATGTGCAAGGAATGGCACAACCACACTCTCTAACCATCAATGGATTTGGTTTATCATCTTGTGGGGTGTTCAAAAGATGTGCATGCACAAGACTTGATATATCATGAATGTTTCCCATTTGCAAAGCTTGTGATGTCTTCCATGCATTAAGATTATGTGGAACCTATTGTTGAGGTCCCTTGCAAATAACATGTGAATAGTTTGGTGCAATGATGCCATCTCTCTCATTGTGGCCTTTCTAAGGGGCTATGGACCATACATCGCAATGCTCCAGCATAATCATAATTGGGTTATTAAAGAAGAATTTGAATAAGTTTCTTAGGCTCTCTAGCCCAATTGCTTTGATCAAGCAAAACAAGTATGTTGTTATAGTGTGCTAACTCTCATGAGTAGAAGAAATCCATTAAGCCTAAGGAGATTGATGTCAAGATCCTCTCAATTGGCTCAAGGCATGGATAGGCCCACAAGTTCTTTCTTCAAAGCCCTATATATCAAAGAAGCACGAGAGTAGTTGTTGGCCCTTAAAACTATAACTAGTCAAACTAGTATAAACCAAGGGATTGAGTGGGAATGTGTGTCCCACTACATGACAATCCTTTAGGCTCAAACACCTATGGAGGATGGACATGTGACCATGCAAAAATGTGTTGATGTGGATCAAGCCAAGGCAACAACATGACAAAAGAAGGCATATGATCAAACCTTATCTCTAGATCAGCTAATCGTTGTCCTTAGTGAAATGTAAAAAGAAAATCCCTAATCCTAATGGTTTCATATGTGTATTCTATAAGGCCACATGAGAGTTTGTCAAGCCAGTTCTACTACAAGTATACAAAGAAACCTTGAGAATGCAATCTCTAGGAATCGAAATTAATCAAGGTTTCATCAAATTCAATCCTAGGGGTGTTGAACCAGAGTTGATAACCAACTTTATATTTGAAGCATATTTTACCTAAGGTAAGGGAAAAAACAAACAAGATTTATTTGTGAGCATAATTGTTGTTTGGGAGAGCATGGATTTAACTTTATCAATCAATACCAATAACTTATTTGAGAGAACGTTCATATCAATGTTAGAAAATGTTTCCTCCATTTAAAAAAAAAATCAAAGTTTTTAAGTCACTAAGTTTTTCAAAATTATTTGAGTTTTTCAAATTCAAGTTTATGCTTGTCAAATTTTCCCCCTTTTTCCCTGATCTTTGCTTACTTTTCAAGTTGATGACCGCCATTGAGTTTTTCTACGTGAATTTTGTAACACTTGTTGATATTTTCTTGTTTTTGACGACATTGTTTACAAGATATTACCTCAAATCAAATGACAAGAAAAATAAAGTGATTCATGTTATAAGCCTACATGGGAGGCCTATAATATTTAAGTATAAAATGGCATAACTAAAATATTACTCCTACTAAATAAAACACTATGCCTACTAGTCCCTTTTCGTGAAGTAGCTTTATGGATTACCAAAGCTGTTGGATAAACACATGCACCAAATTGGTTTATGAGACCCCCTTGTTTGTGGGACTAGGTACCCCCCTCCGCCCAGCGATTTGACTGGTACAGTCTACAAAAGTATACATACCCTACCCCCCTCTGGATTTGAACCTGTGACCTCTTAAGAGGAAACACATGTTCTTAACCATTAGGCCCACTCAAGTTGTATATAATAATAATCTATTTTTAAGGTCACGACCAAGCCAGCACACCAAATTGGTGTATGAGACCCCCTTGTTTGTGGGACAAGGGACCCCCTCCGCCCAGCGATTTGACTGGTAATACTTAGCTATGTAGAAAGACAAGTTCACTAATCAATTGTTTTGCAAAGTAGACATTTGAAGACATAATTTGGAATATTGGCATGCTATCATATTGACAAAAAATGAGGTTATTTTGTTGCATGTTGCGTATATATTGTGATGATTTCCAATACATTGTGTGTTGATCAACCAACCTATTCCTTTTTCTTCTTGGAGCCTAGGACATGTTTATATTGCATTTAGAGCATAGGTAAGGTCATATCCACTACAGATATACAAATAAGGTGTTTAATGTAAATGATAATTGTATTTCCAAAAGAAATGACGTACAGTGAATTTTCACCCTGAGATGTTCACCCACAAAAATTTTGGTCTAAAAGAATATTACTACAAGCACCTATAGAACTCTTCCCATTACCCTTTTCACTGTCTGCCTTATTCCCCCTCTTAAGAGACTTTGAAGTGTACTTCATGTACCTGTTTATAAGGACCAAGATTAGAATCGTTAATTGCCCTTAAGAGTACTGGTCTAGTCCCATATTTTATGCACTTGTTATTGCTTTTACACACAACATACATTTAAAAAAAAAAGTTGCTTATTCAAAATTTTAAGATTAATATAAAACAAGATACCTATATACCGGCATGAGCAAGGAGAGTGAATTTGTCACCCTCAACTCAAACATTAAAAACCTGTTATACATTATTGAGTAACAAATAGAACGGAACGGAACGGAAAGTCATACACATTTCAATGCCTCCTATTTCTAGATACCATGTTCAAGTGATGAAAGCACCCAATTTAGACCACTCTAGTTAAACCTCTTACTAATAATGCAACTTTCATTTGAAAGTCAAAGCTCCAAATCTTGGGAAAAGGATGCTTTTCAAGCACTTGTCTTCCACATTTAACATTGGTTATTATGCTAGTGGGTAAACATAGCAATACTTTGTGAGAAACAATTTGAAAATATATAAACCCTTCCCTCATCATAATTAGTTTAAAATATATAATTAAAACACTGTAACAATTCCACAGATATGCCCATAAAAATCATATCAAGAACACCTAACATAATGAGAAGGCATCCTACCTCAATTTATATAACATTAATATTAAAAAGCTAAACGCTTCCATAAAAATAAAATAGTAAACATGTGTATAATTCGTATAATTTTTGCTAAATTTGGAGCTTTCTTTTTGAAAAATAAGGATCCCCAAGATTTCTACAAATACAAAAAGCTAGTCAAAATTATTCCTCTATGGCCATGACTCTACAATATCAGAATCGTAAATACTAAGCAATGTAGTTGCAACAAAAAAGATGAACTACCAGCTAAAGTTGAAAGGAAATTATTGGCCATCTCCCAGCTGAAGTTGAAAGGAAATTGTTAGCCATGCTCGAGATGTAGAATTAAACCCAAAGCAGTTTGCTACAGTCACGAGGAGGATAAGAGAACCTAGGACAACTGTTTGATATGCATATTTGGAAAGAATATTTTATTCTCAATCTTTTTNGTCTTCCACATTTAACATTGGTTATTATGCTAGTGGGTAAACATAGCAATACTTTGTGAGAAACAATTTGAAAATATATAAACCCTTCCCTCATCATAATTAGTTTAAAATATATAATTAAAACACTGTAACAATTCCACAGAAATGCCCATAAAAATCATATCAAGAACACCTAACATAATGAGAAGGCATCCTACCTCAATTTATATAACATTAATATTAAAAAGCTAAACGCTTCCATAAAAATAAAATAAAATAGTAAACATGTGTATAATTCGTATAATTTTTTGCTAAATTTGGAGCTTTCTTTTTGAGAAATAAGGATCCCCAAGATTTCTACAAATACAAAAAGCTAGTCAAAATTATTCCTCTATGGCCATGACTCTACAATATCAGAATAGTAAATACTACGCAATGTAGTTGCAACAAAAAAGATGAACTCCCAGCTAAAGTTGAAAGGAAATTATTGGCCATCTCCCAGCTAAAGTTGAAAGGAAATTGTTAGCCATGCTCGAGATGTAGAATTAAACCCAAAGCAGTTTGCTACAGTCACGAGGAGGATAAGAGAACCTAGGACAACTGTTTGATATGCATATTTGGAAAGAATATTTTATTCTCAATCTTTTTGATGAATCCAATACATATGATATGTGGTCTCGCAGGTTGTCATTATCAAAAACTGCAACCATGAGCTAATTTTAGTCTGCATCTTAATAAAGAAAAGTTCATTGCATTCTACAAGACTAGTCATCAGGGAAATGCCTTTTTTTTCATGGAGTTAGGTGCTGCTATTTGTTTTTCTTCGCTTTGTTGTGGTATACTTTTGATGCTTTTCCAGATGCAGTCTCCAACAATCATCTTTCACATATTCTTTGTGCTTGCAATAATTGCAAAAGGGTGTCATTTTCTTCTCCAATGTGCTCTGTCCTTATGTGCTATGTCCCTTTGGCAATTTGGAGTTCGTCTTCTCCTGCACGGTCTTACTAAATGTCTTCCTGGTCCTGTCATCTTTGACCATTGTCTCTTTTCTTGAAATGGAATTAGCACTAACCTATTTGGCTTTCTCCACCTATTCTTAGCTTTCTCTCATGTAACCTTTCAATAGGCATCTTTAAGAATGTAGATGTTAAACATCCCAGGCTTGATCAGCCTGATCGGCCTGCATAATCAGCCTGCCAATGATCAGCCTGCATGATCAGCCTGTCAATGAGCTTGGTGACCCAACTTGACTCCTTTGTTCATCACTCTAAGTCAAATGGTATATTGTTGAAAACTTGGATACAGGCATCTGTCGCCTTATCGAATTTCTCCTATCGTATTGAAACCAAAACAAATAAATAAAAGATTAGTATCGACATCCTCAATGCAATCATTAAGATTCTATATGATCCAGATGGATATCGGTAGCCACCCACCTTTTCCCACTGGCTCAAAACAATTTTCTGGCAATTTTGGTAATTTACTATTTTTAGCAGTTTTCACTTCCGAAGCCTTTTTGAGGCCCTAAATGGTGTTTTTTGGGAAAACAGGTTTGCAATATAGAAGTTCTTTCAATATTGCGCCTACAATGAATCTCCTCGATGATACTTTTCCAACGGGCTATCATATACCCGAAAACAAAGAAGAAACAAAGTCATGGGCAAATTCAAACGATGTCTGCAAGGAAACACAAAAACTGAAAATGATATGCTCCTAAAATGGCCATCAAAGAAGAAACAAAGTTGCATTAATGTGTGTCAATAATACTTCTGTATAAAGTATTTTGACCAATATAATATAATGAAACTAAAACATGTCAAAAAAAAAAGACTAGTGCCATTGTCCTCGATGCATCTCAATAACATAAAGAATGGGGAATTCCAAGCATCTCTGAAAGGAAATAGGAAAGGGATATAGTCCTAGAATGCCAACAAAAGAGAGAGAAAGCTATTATTTTTTTAATGTGTATCCGAATAAAGTATTATGACTGGTATAGCATCAAAGTACTAATAAACAATACAAAAATGTTGATTTTAGAAGGCAAACAATGTTGGATAGCTAGAGCACCTCATACAGTTGAAACCTTCAGGAATCAATAGAAAACTACAATTTGTTAATTGTTATAAATAGTATTATGGTTTACAACCGAAAACAAGAAGATGGAACTTAAGCATTATGGAACCATTTAACCAATTGTTTCCCCTCAACTCATTGGTTATAGAAGCTTTACTGGGCCATATCAAGAGCAATCTCTATACACGGATGCCATGTAAGTGCGGATAGATAAGATGGACCTGCCAGTAAAACCTCATTGACTTGAAGGCATAATTGTAGCATGGATAATTTAGCTTACTTGTCTGGCTATCAGTGATAATACAAACACATAAAAAGATTGAGAACTACCTAATGTGTCTCCTGTATCTTAAGCAGAGATAAGTGTTCTTACAAAGAACCGTTAAGCATAAGTTCATATACTAGCAGCATGGACTTCCCATGGGCAAAGAAACCCAACAAAGACACGAGGTTTGGATGCCTGATTTTGCTCATTAGTTCAAACTTCACTCTGCAATATGCATATATGTAGAAGCAATTCACTGTCCTAAATACCATAAAAACCACTTCCAATAGGTACATACTATAAACCAATGCAGATGCAAAGACTTAGAATCTTAATATTCACACCTGAAATTCATCCTCTGCCCATTTTTTATTTTTATCTAGCATTTTGATATCAACTCAAAAATCATCATGGAACTAAGCTCTGTATACAGAACCAAAGCCACCCTCCCCAAAGAGATTATAACTACTACAATTATTTGTAGTTACTTGTAAAACATAACTACTTCAGAGTTACATTCCACAAACACCACAAAAGTAGCAAAAAAAAATCCCACTCTCAGAATCAGGTTGTTGACTGAATAACATCAAGCGACCTATTTTAACAATGAATCATATATTACTTCTTGGAATAAAGAGTTACATCAATCTAAGAACATAATTAAAAGGAATTTCCCTTCCAAACAAAGCCAGATATGTTAACATATGAGCCTGTGACCTAATCTTTATGGAAAAACTAAATTTGAGTTTTACAAACACAGCCAATTCCTAACTAAAAAGCCTCAATTCCCCTAAGCTAAGAGGGTATGATTCCTCATCAGAAGTATTTCAGAGCTCCTGAAAAACCATCGGTGTATCTATCCTTCAAGAGCTAAATAATTTGGATTGTCTCTCTCCTTTTTGTCTTCGAGCGTAACTCAGGTGATTACTGGTGGAAGAACACGTACATTGCTTCTGAAATTTGAATAGTTGAGGCCATTATAAAGTTCGGAACAACCAAAACTGCCAGTCGAGGTACAAATAGATATGCTGGGAAACTTGCCCAGAAATCATGATTAGACCGCTGACATGAGTGCTGTGCATAAGCAAACTCGTAAAAATCTTCACAACACCACCACTGATAGCATAGGCACGTAGGAAAACATATAAGCTGAATCAAATAATTCCCCTAATATCATGAAACAGACATCATCTTCACGCTCTGCCATAACAAAAGTTAGTGATCTGCTTTCCTTTTTACTTTTTAAAACCAAATTAATGTTGCCTCGTTCTCAAGTCTTGACTCAATCTTCTGTAAGTTCCAGATCTGGGATCGATGGCACCCCAGAGAAATCTGTTGGAAACAATAAAAAATTCTTCTACAGAGGATCCTATTGCAAGTACCTCAGCAAAGTTTAGCAACTTCTCTTCAAACCAATAAATGCTTACCTATGTCAAGGAGACGTTCACATGCCTGCAAAGATGAATGGCCTAATCACAAATGTATAAATGCTGTTCCCTTTTTCTTAGACCATGCGAAGCTGAACTCACGATACTTTCAGCTATCCTCTTGCTCTCGTGCTGATTGAACACCACAGAGCATCCTCTGTACGCAGGCACTGCATAATACTCCAGGATGGGGAATCGTCTAGGCAATTGGCACTTTCTTCTGGTGTCAGCATTCCAATGAGGGTTTTGTCCGTTGTAATGACCATACAACACATGCGGACTCAAAATACTTTCGATCATAAGCAGATCGAACCCCTAAAAGGAAATGGCGAATGAGATCTATCATCTCTGGTAAACAAGAGGCTGTTGTTTACAGCTGAATATGCCACAGCTCCAATGTCAAACATGCAATTGTCTATTGGCCTCTTGGGGTGCGCCTTCCTTTTCTCGCCCGTCCATGAGACTGGCAATCATTAGGAACAAGACCACTATCTTTCATCTGATTAAACAACTTTAATGCCTCCTTATGATTACCCACTCTGCAGAGTCCATCCATCAATGTGTTGTATGTAATAACATCAGGGCTCAAACCCTGTTTTGGACCTCACAGAAGATTTGTCGAGCTTCGTCTATCCTGCCATGATTACAGAGTCCATCTATTAGTGTATTGTAGCAAACCAAGTTAGGCCTACAACCTTTCTTCACCATCTCTTGAAAGAGCTCCCCGGCCTTCTCCAGATTACCCACCTTGCAAAATCCATTTATAAGTGTATTGTATGTGAATTCATTAGGTTGATGGCCTATTTGCACCATAACATCTAACAACCGGAGAGCTTCTTGAAGCTTACCTTCTTTGCAACAGCCATCAATAAAAACAGTGTATGTAATAACATCTGGACTGTGTCCCTTATCCAGCATCTCACGAAGCACCTTGGCAGCCTCCTGCCATTGCCCTTCCTTACAGAAACCATCAGTAAGTGCAGTGTATGTGGCAACATCAGGGCATATGTTTTTGTTAGGCATTTCATGGAAGAGCTTCATAGCCTCCTCCAACTTACCTCCCTTACAAAGACCATCAATAAGCACACTGTATGTAATGACATTAGGACATATGTTTTTGTTGGGCATTTCATGGAAGAGCTTCATAGCCTCCTCCAACTTACCTTCCTTACAGAAACCATCAATAAGCACATTGTATGTAATTACATTAGGACATATGTTTTTGTTGGGCATTTCATAGAAGAGCTTCCTAGCCTCGTCCAGCCTGCCTTCTTTGCAAAGGCCGTCAATCAGAGCAGTAAATGTAATAACATTGGGTTTATGCCCTTCTTTATACATCTGATACAGTAGTTTCTTGGCCTCTTGGAGCTTACCTTCTTTGCATAGTCGATTCATGAGGGTGCTAAACGTGATGGTGTTGSGCTCATGACCCTTTTGCAGCATAACAGCCAACAGCCCGAACGCCTCGTGGGTTTTCCCCGTCTTGCAGAGCCCATCTATTAGGGTATTATATGTAATAAGATCGGGAACCTGATGTTTACCCACCATTTGTTTGAAAAGTTTGGCAGCGTCCTCTATCTTTCCCAACCTGCAAAACCCTTTGATGAGGGTACAAATGGTTATGACATTTGGAACATACCCATGTGCCTCCATTCCTTCAAACACTTGGAATGCGTAATCCATTCTACCTGTTTGACAATGACAATTGATGACAATGTTCAGAGTGATGAGATCTGGAACAATGTCTGCTTCAACTATAAGTSTGTAAACAGACAATGCCGATTCATGTCRATGCCGTCGGACTAGGCTACTTAATAAAACATTGCAGGTGATGAGAGTGGGGATGGGTTCAGATTTATCTGAAAGCAGATGCTTGAAGGTGTCCACGGCCTCTGTAAGCCTGTTGGTCTCACATAATGTTTTAATGCGCATGTCAGCAGTGGTATTGCAAGTGTGAAAGGAGTGTTGAGGAGCAAGTGAGATCTTCTTCCATATGGATAGCATGGCCTTCCTCGTTGTAATGGCCGCCATGGACGCATTGGGGTGAGCAGCGTGAGCGAGAGGAGAGGGAGAATAAAATTACTATGGAGCAGTAGCACTTTAAAACCGTAAAACCCTAAATTACTAATGTTCGAAATCGAAACTTTTTAATATAATTTAATCAAAATAAGTCACCATTTTGATTCCGAACTGAAACACACGTAGACTATTTTATTCGATTACTAATTCTTAGAATTATTATCATATTTCCAGAAGATAGGTAGGCATGTACGTTGGTGGCTATTCACATAATATGAATGCAACGATAATCCTTATTGAACCTACAAGCTTTAGAGAAGAGAAAATATACACTTTGAAAGCTAAACAATTTGCTTAGATTAGTTAGTTGAATGGGAACAACATAATCCAATGTTTATTTTTCTGCATATCAACAACAACCATAGGTTAGAATTTTCATTTTGAATCAACTTTGATTTTTTTATAATTATTTCTTAACAATAGGTAATATTAATATGTGTCAATCATGAAAGGCAATTAGTTTTCTCCTCATGGGTGGAAGGCTTCTCACATACGGCTCATGGGTGGAAGTCTTCTTACAAACGGCTCAAGAGCAAGAAATAAAGATAATGGTGGTCTCGGGCTCTCACTTTCAACGGGGTGAGGAAGGTTTGCTCCAATCAACACTTTAATGATATGATAGGGATATCTGACCATTGAGAGATGAGTTTACAAATTTTCCATCATACGTAAAATGGAATTTTAATCTATCAAAAAGTATTTATGCATGCATATACTGAAAGCAAATCAATATCTAATGTAGTATAAAATAAAGGAATTATTTTGATTGGATTGATGCTCTCAAAACCTGAAATCCTTATGGTTAAGTCATAGTTGGTTAGTTGAAGGAATTTCTTGATGGTCATTGATCAATAGTTCATTGAACCCATTAAAGTCTTTCAAAATCTTTGACTACAATTATGGGGATTTTCAAAACAATAAACTTTGCATTCATAATATTTTTGAAACGGTGGTCACCTCTATACAACTATAATCGATTTGGTCACAAAGAGAATTGTACTTATGCTAGAATTACTCAGGTGGAGATTAGGGATTTCTAGAGAATGTTGTTCGTAGAAATTAGGGCTTCTCAAACAAATTTAACTCGTACATAAATAAAAAAAAATACGAGTGGTTCCAACACAGATGACATGCAGCTGACTCCTAAAGAAGGGATATGATACTGATCTCATGAAGATGTAATTTTAAAAGCCATTGGAAGCCTCCTATATTATATAGTTGAGAAAGTATGAGCTCATGTTTCTCACAGGTATGTATGATATATTTTGCTCAATTTTTGCCAGACTGTTTTTCATACCCCATTATAGTAGCTGAGTTGAATCGACTAGTCTATGAAGCAGGAACCCTTATTTTGACATACCCATTTGTTCAAGCTTCTCCTTAATCGATTTTGTAAGCATTCACAATATTGCAAAAGCAAGTTTGTTTTAGGGTTTGAGGCTGGGAATAGACTAAATTGATATGGATTTCAATTAGATGAGACATACATATATATATACATCAAAGTGTATGGGATTATAACCTTGATGATTTCTTGAATACTACCTCTTCTATATTCATAAGAAGATTAAGGATATAAATTATGTTGAATATGTTAGGGTGAATATTGTTTGGTGAGAGACTTCCAAACATGTTGAGCCAAGTGAAAATCCCGCAGGAGGGAGGCGAAGCAACATGAAACCTCATTGATATTTGCCTCAGGGATCATTTAGTTTTTTATCATTTCAGTTGTCTCACTGTAATAGAATTCTTACCAAAAAATTCATAAGTAGTAACAACATTTGATATACACCTCAATATTTAACTCTAAAAAAAATAATATTAAATAAAACATATGTTGAATTTTAGCTCAGACAATCAATCATCTCATTCATTTGGGCTTTTATCATTTAGATTTTTTTTTAATTTTATTTCACTGTAACACAAGTCTTCTAAACAAGCATTCAAAATAATCTTCTAAAAAACATTCAAGATAACTGATTAAAAAACTGCATTTGATATAAACCAACATAAATGTTTGACTTCTACCTAAATGTTACCGCATTCACAGTGTTAACATAGGCCCCCTAGCATCCCTATCAACAATCGCCCATGTAATTTTTGTTGAACTTGGTGACAAAGAATTCTTCCAAGGATATAGTTTTTATCATATTATTCAACATTGGTTGTAACTAATAAGACCAAGTTAGAATATGGATGAGATTGCATTTAATAATCAATTTTTTGTGTAAATGTATATAAATTTATGTAAGCTCGTAGAGGCAAATGAGAAGGGGGAGGATGTGAGAGAGGATATGAGAGAGCTTGCAAGTTTGTTGTAATTTCCATGATTTGAATAATAAGATAATCGATACCTATGTTTGGTGGACGTAGCCCAACATTTGGGTGAACCGTGTGAAATCTCTGTGTTTCTTATATGTGTGATTTTTTATTATCATATGTGAATTGTGTTTTCCGCATTCACAATTCTGACAATTGGTATCAGAGCTAAGATGAATTGAGTAGTTGTCGCAGGTGGAAATTGAGTAGAAAGTCATCAGCGCTCCCTATGCAGTGTTAGAGGCGCGTCGACGCTCACACACTTGTGAAATTCTATTTTTCGGAAAACTCGCGCACCCAGTTCCTACATCACAGAACGCTAGCGCTCCCCCATCCATAGTGAGGGAGCATTGATCCAAAATGAGCGCTCCCCATCCATAGTGAAGGAGCGTTGATCTCCCTTAAGAAACATTCGCATGTTTTTCTTTTTGAAAAAATTAAAGGTATGGTTCTTTTTTGAAAATGGAAAGGTATGAAGGTTTACTATATTTGGAATTAAATATAGTATGTAAAAGGTGGAGGAATTAAAAAGGTGATTTTTTATTTTTTAATAAAAGGTGAGGTTAGTAAAAGGTTTTTTATTAATTTTTTTTTTATTAAAATTTTTGGAGTTTATATTATTATTTCTCCACATTTTTTAAAGGGCCTTGGTTTTATAAGCATAAGTTTTTTAGAATTTTTCTTCTGCTAATGGCAAAAACTCAAAGTGCTAAATTCGAAATTGAGAAGTTTAATGACAAGAACAATTTTGAGATCTAGAAGGTTAAGATGCACGATATGCTCGTGCAACAAGGCGTGGTGAAGGCATTTTTGGGAAAATCAAAGAAACCCACGACCATTTTAGATGAAGAGTGGGATGAGATCGATGCAAGAGCACTGAGGACCAGACATTTGTGTTTGGTCAATGATGTTCTGTTCAACATTGTCTTGGAAAAGACAATAGTCGGTTTGTGGACGAAGCTGGAAATCTTGTATATCATGAAATCCTTCTTGATGAACAGGATCTTCCTGAAAAGAAAATTGTATAGTTTGCGCATGAAGGAAGGTACAAAAATAGTTGATCATTTAAATACTTTTAATACTCTTTTAGTCCAGTTGACTAGCATGGGATTAAAATTTGAATCTGAAGATAAGGCGATTACATTATTGTGTTCTTTGCCCGAGTCATGGGATCACTTTGTTACCTCTATTAGTTCCAGCACAACAAAAAGTATTGAGTTTGATGTTATTGTTGGAGCTTTACTATCTGAGGAAACAAGGAAGAAATCCAATTCAGAAACCTCTACATCTGAGGCGATGATGGTTAGAGGCAGACCTAAAGAAAGATGACAGGGTTAGAGGGATTTCTCTCGGTCAAAGTCGAAGAGCAAAAAGAGCAATCTTAAGTGTTGATTTTGTGGCAAATCTGGACACCTGAAGAAGGATTGTTGGAAGAGACAACAAGCCTCCAAAGACGACCCTCCAAAAGAGACGAAGGAAGCAAACGCAACTGAAACAGGTTCAACAACAAGTTCATGTATGATTGATGAAGTTTTATCAATTAGTATTGGTTCACATCATGATCAACAGTGGTTATTAGATTCCGGTGCTTCAAATCACATGTTTCTTCATAGACACTGGTTTGTTACTTAACAGTCTATAGATGATGGAATAGTTTACATGGGAAATGATATCATGTGTAAAGTTGTGGTAATTGGTAGAATTCTATCACATACCCACTACGAAAAAAATAAAATTTTCATCTTTTCTTTGAGGGACAGAATCCCCAAATTCCTACGGGGGCCTAGTGCAAGCTAGCTCTTCCCTTATCCACCTCCATGTGATCATTGGTTATGACCACAGGCCAAACCAAGAGGCGCCTTTCACATTTCGCGACTCAGCGATGCAAGAGAGTCAAGTCTTTCGACTCTTCAAACCCCGAATTCTGAAATCTTACCTTCGATGAGATCGACGGCTGTGAATCTCCCCCTGATCCGACAGTCCTGGCCGTATTGGGAGTTTGAAATGCAGTGACCCA
>SNQJ01S0153213.1:0-13669 GCA_010110895.2 Picea sitchensis | reverse complement strand
TGCTATACCAGTCATAATACTTTATTCGGATACACATTAAAAAAATAATAGCTTTCTCTCTCTTTTGTTGGCATTCTAGGACTATATCCCTTTCCTATTTCCTTTCAGAGATGCTTGGAATTCCCCATTCTTTATGTTATTGATTGATGCATCGAGGACAATGGCACTAGTCTTTATTTTTTGACATGTTTTAGTTTCATTATATTATATTGGTCAAAATACTTTATACAGAAGTATTATTGACACACATTAATGCACTAGCAACTTTGTTTCTTCTTTGATGGCCATTCTAAGAGCATATCATTTTCAGTTTTCGTGTTTCTTTGCAGACATTGTTTGAATTTGCCTATGACTTTGTTTCTTCTTTGTTTCCAGGCATATGATAGCCTGTTGGAAAGGTATCATTGAGGAGATTCATTTTAGGTGCAATATTGAAGAAACTTTTATATTGTAAACTTGTTTTCCCAAAAAACATCATTTAGGGCCTCAAAAAGGCTCTGGAAGTGAAAACTGCTAAAAATAGTAAATTGCCAAAATTGTCAGAAAATTGTTTTGAGCCAGTTGGAAAAGGTGGGTGGCTACCAATGTCCATCTGGATCATATAGAATCTTAATGATTGCATTGAGGATGTCGATACTAATCTTTTATTTATTTGTTTTGGTTTCAGTACGATAGGAGAAGTTCGATAAGGCGACAGATGCCCGTATCCAAGTTTTCAACAATATACCATTCGACTTAGAGTGATGAACAAAGGAGTCAGTTGGGTCACCAAGCTCATTGACAGGCTGATCATGCAGGCTGATCATTGGCAGGCTGATTATGCAGGCCGATCAGGCTGATTATGCAGGCCGATCAGGCTGATCAAGCCTGGGATGTTTAACATCTACATTCTTAAAGATGCCTGTTGAAAAGTTACATGAGAGAAAGCTAAGAATAGGTGGAGAAAGCCAAATAGGTTAGTGCTAATTCCATTTCAAGAAAAGAGACAATTGTCAAAGATGGCAGGACCAGGAAGACATTTAGTAAGACCGTGCAGGAGAAGACGAACTCCAAATTGCCAAAAGGACATAGCACACAAGGACAGAGCACATTGGAGAAGAAAATGACACCCTTTTGCAATTATTGCAAGCACAAAGAATATGTGAAAGATGATTGTTGGAGACTGCATCTGGAAAAGCATCAAATGTATACCACAACAAAGCGAAGAAAAACAAATAGCAAAACCTAACTCCATGAAAAAAAAGGCATTTCCCTGATGACTAGTCTTGTAAAATGCAATGAACTTTTCTTTATTAAGATGCAGACTAAAATTAGCTCATGGTTGCAGTTTTTGATAATGACAACCTGCGAGACCTCATATTATATGTATTGGATTCATAAAAAAGATTGAGAATAAAATATTCTTTCCAAATATGCATATCAAACAGTTGTCCTAGGTTCTCTTATCCTCCTCGTGACTGTAGCAAACTGCTTTGGGTTTAATTCTACATCTCGAGCATGGCTAACAATTTCCTTTCAACTTCAGCTGGGAGATGGCCAATAATTTCCTTTCAACTTTAGCTGGTAGTTCATCTTTTTTGTTGCAACTACATTGCTTAGTATTTACGATTCTGATATTGTAGAGTCATGGCCATAGAGGAATAATTTTGACTAGCTTTTTGTATTTGTAGAAATCTTGGGGATCCTTATTTTTCAAAAAGAAAGCTCCAAATTTAGCAAAAATTATACGAATTATACACATGTTTACTATTTTATTTTTATGGAAGCGTTTAGCTTTTTAATATTAATGTTATATAAATTGAGGTAGGATGCCTTCTCATTATGTTAGGTGTTCTTGATATGATTTTTATGGGCATATCTGTGGAATTGTTACAGTGTTTTAATTATATATTTTAAACTAATTATGATGAGGGAAGGGTTTATATATTTTCAAATTGTTTCTCACAAAGTATTGCTATGTTTACCCACTAGCATAATAACCAATGTTAAATGTGGAAGACNTCTGTGGAATTGTTACAGTGTTTTAATTATATATTTTAAACTAATTATGATGAGGGAAGGGTTTATATATTTTCAAATTGTTTCTCACAAAGTATTGCTATGTTTACCCACTAGCATAATAACCAATGTTAAATGTGGAAGACAAGTGCTTGAAAAGCATCCTTTTCCCAAGATTTGGAGCTTTGACTTTCAAATGAAAGTTGCATTATTAGTAAGAGGTTTAACTAGAGTGGTCTAAATTGGGTGCTTTCATCACTTGAACATGGTATCTAGAAATAGGAGGCATTGAAATGTGTATGACTTTCCGTTCCGTTCCGTTCTATTTGTTACTCAATAATGTATAACAGGTTTTTAATGTTTGAGTTGAGGGTGACAAATTCACTCTCCTTGCTCATGCTGGTATATAGGTATCTTGTTTTATATTAATCTTAAAGTTTGAATAAGCAACTTTTTCTTTTAATGTATGTTGTGTGTAAAAGCAATAACAAGCCCATAAAATATGGGACTAGACCAGTACTCTTAAGGGCAATTAACGATTCTAATCTTGGTCCTTATAAACAGGTACATGAAGTACACTTCAAAGTGTCTCTTAAGAGGGGGAATAAGGCAGACAGTGAAAAGGGTAATGGGAAGAGTTCTATAGGTGTTTGTAGTAATATTCTTTTAGATCAAAATCTTTGTGGGTGAACATCCCAGGGTGAAAATTCACTATACGTTATTTCTTTTGGAAATACAATTATCATTTACATTAAACACCTTATTTGTATATCTGTAGTGGATATGACCTTACCTATGCTCTAAATGCAATATAAACATGTCCTAGGCTCTAAGAAGAAAAAGGAATAGGTTGGTTGATCAACACACAATGTGTTGGATATCATCACAATATATACGCAACATGCAACAAAATAACATCATTTTTTGTCAATATGATAGCATGCCAATATTCCAAATTATGTCTTCAAATGTTTACTTTGCAAAACAATTGATTAGTGAACTTGTCTTTCTACATGGCTAAGTATTACCAGTCAAATCGCTGGGTGGAGGGGGTCCCTTGTCCCACAAACAAGGGGGTCTCATGCACCAATTTGGTGTGCTAGCTTGGTTGTGACCTTAAAAATAGATTATTATTATATATAGCCTGAGTGGGCCTAATGGTTAAGAACATGTGTTTCCTCTTAAGAGGTCACATGTTCAAATCTAGAGGGGGGTAGGGTATGTATACCTTCGTAGACTTTACCAATCAAATCGCTGGGCGGAGGAGGGTACCTTGTCCCACAAACAAGGGGGTCTCATACACCAATTTGGTGTGCTGGCTTGGCTATGACCTTAAAAATAGATTATTATTATTATTATATTATGATCATAATTTGCAAGGGGCTATCCATCACTAGAAATTTTTACTTTCCTACATAAGTCTAAGATAATATATGATGTGGAATACATCTTTTTGTATGGTTTATTTCAGTAGATTGACTAAAACTATAGTGCAGATAGCTTCTTACACCCTAGAAGTCTTTAAAGTTTAAACTATAATCACCCTACAACAAAAATGTGGGACAACACCAACCACACATAGGAGGCATGTGTTTATCCAATAGCTTTGGTAATCCATAAAGCTACTTCACGAAAAGGGACTAGCAGGCATAGTGTTTTATTTAGTAGGAGTAATATTTCAGTTATGCCATTTTATACTTAAATATTATAGGCCTCCCATGTAGGCTTATAACATGAATCACTTTAATTTTCTTGTCATTCGATTTGAGGTGATATCTTGTAAACAATGTCGTCAAAAACAAGAAAATATCAATTAGTGTTACAAAATTCACGTAGAAAAACTCAATGGAGGTCATCAACTTGAAAAGTAAGCAAAGAACAGGGAAAAAAGGGGAAAATTTGACAAGCATAAACTTGAATTTGAAAAACTCAAATAATTTTGAAAAACTTTGTGATTTAAAAACTTTGATTTTTTTTTTAAATGGAGGAAACATTTTCGAACATTGATATGAACATTCTCTCAAATAAGTTATTGGTATTGATTGACAAAGTTAAATCCATGCTCTCCCAAACAACAATTATCCTCACAAATAAAGCTTGTTTGTTTTTGCCCTTACCTTAGGTAAAATATGCTTCAAATATAAAGTTAGTTATCAACTCTGGTTCAACACCCCTAGGATTGAATTTGATGAAACCTTGATTAATGTCGATTCCTAGAGACTGCATTCTCAAGGCTTCTTTGTATACTTGTAGTAGAACTGGCTTGACAAACTCTCATGTGGTCTTATAGAACACACATATGAAACCATTAGGATTAGGGATTTTCTTTTTACATTTCACTAAGGACAGCGATTAGCTGATCTAGAGATAAGGTTTGATCATATGCCTTCTTTTGTCATGTTGTTGCCTTGGCTTGATCCACATCAACACATTTTTGCATGGTCACATGTCCATCCTCCATAGGTGTTTGAGCCTAAAGGATTGTCATGTAGTGGGACACACATTCCCACTCAATCCCTTGGTTTATACTAGTTTGACCAGTTGTAGTTTTAAGGGCCAACAACTACCCTCGTGCTTCTTTGATATATAGGGCTTTGAAGAAAGAACTTGTGGGCCTATCCATGCCTTGAGCCAATTGAGAGGATCTTGACATCAATCTCCTTAGGCTTAATGGATTTCTTCTACTCATGAGAGGTAGCACACTATAACAACATACTTGTTTTTCTTGATCAAAGCAAATGGGCTAGAGAGCCTAAGAAACTTATTCAAATTCTTCTTTAATAACCCAATTATGATTATGCTGGAGCATTGCGATGTATGGTCCATAGCCCCTTAGAAAGGCCACAATGAGAGAGATGGCATCATTGCACCAAACTATTCACATGTTATTTGCAAGGGACCTCAACAATAGGTTCCACGTAATCTTAATGCATGGAAGACATCACAAGCTTTGCAAATGGGAAACATTCATGATATATCAAGTCTCGTGCATGCACATCTTTTGAACACCCCACAAGATGATAAACCAAATCCATTGATGGCTAGAGAGTGTGGTTGTGCCATTCCTTGCACATGCTTGTCAATAGAGGAATCAAAGTAGAAGGCCTTTTGTTTAGATAGCATGGCTCTATCCAATCTCCACAAAATTATTTCATGGTCCTTACAAAGTTGATAAAGGTAAACCACAAGTTAGAGGTTTGGTGTTGATACTTATTCGGGCCATAAAGCTCAAAGGGGTCTTTGAGATCCATCCAATGTTCCTTCTCATCGTATGGGATTCTAATAGGCAATGCTCCTTTATCCCCCTTATTTTCAACCATATTAAAGTCACAATAGACCAACCAAGGGGTGTTTATAAGCTCATCAATGAATCAAATCCAATACATTGTTCACTCCCTAGAACCACTGGATGCATATATTCAAGTCATCCCCATAATCCAACATTTGAGATTTAGTAAAACCCATAAAACTCTTTTGGTAGTGTTAATGCCCCAATCCAATCATCGAATCAACAATTTGAGGGGAAATCAAGGTAGAAAGCCTTTCCTTCCCTTCTAGTCTTATTTCAAAAAACAAACTTAGAACCTAACCAAATAACAAATAAGGCCATTCAAAGCAAGGGCAATAAAATTTTTACTTCTATAAACATGAAGTATCCTTCCCACCAATCAAGGACAATATTTGATAGTGTGTTTGTTTTCTATTAGGGTCACTTAAACCCTAGACATTCTTAGATTCAACAATTTTCATTGAGAAAGAATGATGCGTTGCATCTCCTCTTCATTCCCATGAAGGCCAAGGCGTTTAACAAAGTATTTTGGAATAACATTAAACTTTTTCCATTGAACCTAGGCATCTAAGGTTAAGGATCATGGCTTCTAGAGCATGCCATCAATTGACTCCTCCACATTTGAGTTCAACAACAATGGGGGAAAAGGGGCTTGTGAGTCCCTCTCTAGTGGGATGGCCCAAAGTATGGATGAGAGATAATGTTTTTTTCCACAAGACCTTGGGGAATTGAGGGGATAATTGGCATAGAGACCTTAGGAGCTAGAACTTTTGTAAGCCCAATGCCTCTGTTCTTCCACACCACTTAATTTAATCCTCCCCCTATGCCATTGTTTCCCTAAGAACTGGTTAAGGCTAGGGGCATTTGCATGGATGGGGCCACCTTAGGGTTTCCCTATTGCATGATCCTTAGGAGTAGCTTCCATGAAAAGGTATAGACCCAAATAACTACTTGTAACCATTGTTTGCATAAAAAATGAATTGTTAGAGAGCGATTTTGACAACCAATAACTTCCTTGAGACTCCATTGTAAACGTGTTTTTCAATTTCTTGTAAGATACCTCCAAATGTACCTTATTGGAGTATGCATTGCATATGGCCATTGTTCATAATTGATTGGGGATGGGCCTTAGCACAATTTTTTTTTTTGAGTCAGGATTTTCTCATAGTCGAACTTCTTCTTCTATCCAAAGATGATGATAATGATTAGAATGAATATATATATATATATAGAGAGAGAGAGAGAGAGAGAGAGAGAGAGAGAGAGAGAGAGAGATTGGATACACTGAAATATCCACTCTAACTGAGATATGTAACCCTCCACATAGTACACAAACCTGGGTTTGGTAGAGCCTTTAGAGTGCATTTGGGCAAAAACAGATTGTAGAATTTTGAAGATTTTTTATCACATGATCTTCATGGTTCTGAGATTAGGGCTTAATTGTAGAGGATGATTGAAATCTCTATTTCACATTTGAGTATGGATTCCAGGCAATTCTCTTGGAGCATGGATTCAAGTCATATTACTTTTGAAAAATCGCTGACAATGATTGCACATGGTTTAAAAGCATCCATGATTTATTGCACTCTTATTGAGGTTGTGTTCTATGAAGCAGATTATGTGAAAGGCTCTGTAGCAAATATGATCTAAATTAAATTAGGTATAATCTATTGAATAGACAAAAGCATTATGGACTCACTCATTGCTTACTACAATGAATGCATAATATCCATAAATCATTTTGGTGGGAATGTGGGAGCTTTGTGACCATTTGAAAACTAGGAATTGTTGTAAGGGATTGCTGCAAGGAAGGCGTAATAACCCTAATTCAATTTAGCAAAAACATGGGAGCTCAATGATTGCTCAAGATTTTGGAATTTCTCTTGGTGTGACAAGGTGGAAAATATGTCTAGTTAAGTCGGTCATTTCAACTTATTCTTCTAGGGACTTATATTAGTTCCATAAACAATAGAGTCAGTGCACATATTAATCATTTGAGAAGATATATATATATATAGTGAGATCCACTTGTTGAGTGTGATTTTTCTTAGCTATCTCATTCATGTTTTCATGAAGGCATTTGAATAATTGGTGAAGGCTACTCAAAATTAGGGTTTGGTGTATTACTTCTAGAAACGTGTCCCATGAAATTGAAGTAGCAAGTAGGTAGATGCTTCTCCGCACTGTGTTGAAACAACTTCTCTACATATTTAATGACCATCTGACCTAATGACAATGTAGATATATAACATCTGAGAGATAAGTCATGAATACAAGTGTCTACCACATAGGATGGTATAAGTTTGAAGGGGATAGGGTTTCCTTAGTATGGTATATGCTATCAACTGGTTGACTACATAGTAGACCCAACATATGGAGTGGACATTTGGTTGTACTAAGGTAATGGCTCGCAAGTTTAATCATCAAGGGGTGTAAAGGGGGAAGTCTCTATAAAGGGGGAAGTATTTAGGTTGTGATTCCAAATTGGATGGGACAAAAGTTCATTAGTCTCCATCCAATGTTGTTAGATTTAATTATGGTCCAAGTATAATATGTATGATGCCAAACATAGAATGTGTGGTTTCAAATTTTGGGGTGGTTTGTTTTGTCAAAGGTATTTATGGGTATCATAAATCTCTAATCATTCCATCTTGGGTGGGAAAGGGAGATACACGACAACCAATACAAAATGAATTATAATCTCTTAGTTTAGAGGATAAGGGATTGAGAATTGTAAATCCATATTTTCATTCAAAGGAGTTTGCAAGTCTTAGGGTGGTTTCATCTCAGGAGTGTGGATCTTGCTCGAAACAAGGTTAATAGTTTATATCCGTTGACAAATATTCTACTAAGAATATTATAGGTGTATTTTTTTATTATTGCTAACCTATATTGGGGGTCTCTATGTGGAGGTCCTAAGGGGAAGGAGACCAGAACATAGTATCATGAAGGTAAGTGAAATAAGAAGAGGAGGGTGATAAGAATAAAATAAGATAAGATAAATATGGTCGTGGGAGAATACTTAGAGGTAGATCAAGTTATGGAATTCTCTGGGAAAGCTTTGATTGGAAAATTATTGGGAGGTATATGGTAGTGGAAACACTAAATTTTTGGATGCAACAATTATAGAATTCGATTATAGGGTATGGTCCAGTTTATTAAATCATGCCAAGAGGCTAGTTCAACTTTCTCTTTTATTTGAAGAGGATGCTAGTAAAATATTAAATGYCAGTCTGTTTYRGGATTCTTCATTTCTATCCMTGAAGACTTGGTATGCATGCTTCATTATGATAACTATACTAGTMTTCGAAATCTCAATCTGGGTTAAATATCTTGGGATTTCATTGGAGCTTTGGACTAAAAAAAATCTAGATCACTTAGGGAATAAGTTGGGTAAGTTTCTAATGGTGGATTCCTCCTTTAAAGGTATTTTATTCATGACAATTGTCAAAGTTTTTGTGAATATGTTAAGGAGGGATTGGTGGATAGTGTAGACACATTATTGGACCACAAAATCCATAAACAAATTTTGGACTACACAATTCCATTTAGGTGTGTGAGATGTCATATGCATGGTTGTAATTCTAGATATTGTTCTAAGCCTTTCATGATGAAGATTGGGAGAAGAAAGGATGAGATTGTGAAGTCCTCACCAAAAAGTGATGAAGGGAATTAAGATGTGGGTCAACCTAATGCTAAGGGAGAAGCAAATGAATTGGATACTCCAAATGACCAAAAAATCTTGGAGGATCTCATTGAAATTATACAAGTCTTAGTTTCAAAGGATGATAATTCTATGGAGATCTATGTCCCATTGGAGGAGCTTGATATTCCTAATAGATTCATCGTAGGGCTTCAGGAGTAGTAGAAGGTATGTTTGACTTAGATCCCTCTACCCAATTCATTCACACTATTTTTAATAGTGGTTTGGCGTTTTGGTATTTGGGAAAAATCATACAAACAAGTCACTCAATCCTTCTCGAACACCAAAAATGGAAAGATTTCTGGGTGGACAAAAATATGATCACGAGTCTTAAAAAAGGCCAGGTTGGAAAGAAAAATCCAAAGCACTATCCAATTTTGTTCAAAGGGAACCTCCCTAGAATATTCAAAAAAATTGGAAGGGCCTCAAAACCCATTGGGTTGATATCATTTGAGACCAAGGAAAGGAGAAGAGGTGTTGAGGGGAAAGGGTTTGGGGTTTGATGGGGTTAAGGTTTGAAACTAAGACTTGTAAATCATTCTATGTAATTCATATTTCACAACAAAAGGCATGGCGAGAAGCACTTCAAGGAAGGAAAATACAAATCACAAGGGTCCTTAGAGCTAGCCAGACCCAAAAAAAAGTTGAAAAATGATTATAAGGTCTTTGCACATCAAAGGGATAGACAACCCCTCCAAGAAGTTGGCCCAATCGAGGCTAGTAGAGATTGAGAATCCATACATTATCATTATACAAGAATCCATGGCAGGTGGGAATAAGTCTATAGGGTTGTTGAAATCATGTCTAAAAAATTGGGAATTTCTTTCTTTATATGTTGATGGCTTGTCGAGGTATATTATCACTAGTTGGAATTCAAGTGTAACTCTAACAAATGCTTTTTCAATTGTTTGAGGCTTAGGTGAAAATTTTGAAATTGAGACCTTAGGTATTAATGTATGTGTTCTTAATGTTTATGGGCCATACAATGACACACAAAGATATTGGAAAAAAATATTTGGTCTTAATGTACTAAAACAAGAATTTGTAGTTATAGGATAAGACCTTAGTTTTGCTTGGAGTAGGTCAAAATATGGGGTTCATTAGAAAGAATTGATAGATTAAGGGATTTTTTCAGACACAATTTTAAGGAGGCATGTTTCATTGATGTTGAACTAGTCAATATTATTCCAACTTGGAAGAATAACAAAGTTAGAAATCACAATGTTTCGAAGTAGTTGGATAGATTTCTTATATCCGAGCAACAAATGGTGAAGGTAAAATGATCTAAACTATGGGTGAGTAGTGGCGGAGGATATCACCATTGTCCAATACTTATTTAGTTATAGCCAACTAAAGATAAGCCGCCCTCCCCTTTTAAATTCAATTCTAGTTGGATGGAGGAAGAGGAGTTTCAGATTTTAGTTAAAAGTGAGCAGAGGGGTTATGATGGTAGCATAGGGATTCTAACTAGTTTCAATTTGTTAAATATATGAAGAGTATAAATTCAAAAGTGGTGGACCATGCCGTTGAAATACATAGATCTAGAGACAAGGATTTAAAATATGTTGAGGAAGAAATTCGAAGGATGCATCGAAATAATTCTTTGGGGGTCTTCAATGAAGAAGAAAAATTAAATTGAGTAATTTGGAAAGAAAAGTGAAGAGGATAATGTATTAGAGAAGTTGAATGGTGATTGAAGAGCAATGAAATTTGGCTAGAAAATGTGATATGAACACCAAGTTTTTCCATAAATTCACAGATCATAGGAAAAATTAGGTCGTTATATGGGAAATGAAGCATAAGGAAGAGATATGGGTAAAAAATCATAGGAACATAGTTGGAGTAGGGGTTAGGAATTTTAAACATATTTATAAGGAGCCTAACTTTGAAATATCGTAGAAATGATCAAACTCGCTTCTTCTTTTCCTATATTTGTGACAAAAGAACATAATGAGGAGCTCTTATAGGAAGTTTCCAAGGAGAAGCTAAGCATTATATTTTCTTCTTTCAAAAAAGAAAAAATTATATGCCCTAATGGATGGATTATTAATTTTTTCTTGGTTTTTATGAGTTGGTTGAGGAAGATTTGTTAAGGGTGATTGAGGAAGTGAAAAGTTTTGGTAGAATGCTAGGGTAATTAATTCAACATTCATAGCACTTATTCCAAAGATAAAAGTTTGTTTCTTTTGATGACTTTAGGCCCATCTCACTTTGAAATTGTATCTACAAAATCACAACAAAGATGTTAGCAGTAAGATTCAAAGGTGCATTGTATGGGGTGATATAATTAAAACAATTTGGTCCTTTGGAAGGTAGGAAAATTCATGAATCCATTCTAACAACACAAGAAGGTGTTCACTATATGAAGACTAAAAATAAATCATCGATGGTGATTAAATTGGATCTATCAAATGCCTACAATAAAACAAATGGTTGTACTTGAGATTAATTTTGATTCATGTTGGTTTTAATGTCTTTGTCGTCAATTAGACACGAGTTGTGTGTCATTTGTGAATTTTTTTTACTAATAAATGTGGCACCTTCAAATTTATCAAACCAACTACATGATTGAAGAACATAAATACATAGGCACTTTGGCCCCATAAACCATAAATACATAAGTGCTCTAGCCCCAAAATATAGATACATAGGCACTCCAGCCCAAAAACATATATACATAACCCATTGACATTCTCCTATAGCTATCTCGATTTCCACCAGCTCTATTCCTCTCAACCTGCCCAACCCAAGAAATATACCCCCTTCACTTCTTTCAGTCCATCGGGTTGTACCATTCTTTTATCAGGGCTGACCCAAGGAATTTCCCCCTTCACCATTATCATTCCATTGGGTTGCATCATTCATTTATCAGGGTCTCTCTGGCATAGGTAAATAGGAATCTCACTATTGGTATTTCAAGGGACTCACTGCTAGGAAAACTATCAGTAAATAACCAACATCAACCTTGCTTCTATAGTGAAACTCACACAGAAGTTCACTCTTCAGGCCTAACAACCTAGTTCTTCGATAGTGCAAATCCCACACATGAGTTCACTCTTCATGACTGACAACTTGGTTCTTCTGCAAGCATGACAACTTGCTTCTTCTCTTCTCTTCTGGAGTTTTGTTTCCTTGCTTTACTCAACCTCACTGCTCAGGCATCTCTTTCATTGTTATACAGTTCCTGAGATGATCCATCATTTTCCAAGGGAAACACCAACTTACTGATAGAATTTCACTAGCAATGGGTAAACTGTGGAAATCTTCTCATCTACATCATGTGCATACAACCATTATGAGACATCAACATACAATTTCCAATTATCAATTTTCAAGTCTGTTTTATATAGGAAAAAACAAAAATTTCACAAGCATGAGTTTTTTGCTCATAATTGTTTGGCTCTTGGAGTTGTAGATATCAACCTTCCTTATGGGATTACATCCCTGCCATATCCAAGACCATTATCTCTACAATTTTCTCAATTTCCATGCAACCAAACAAATTGTTAGCATATCATAACAATTTGTAATTATTAATTTCTCAAATATGTGTTATACAGGAAACTAAAATTTCCATGCATGAGTTTTCTACTCATTATGTTTGTCTCTCGCACCATCACACATCAATATTATTTACGGGCTTACATACCTTCCATATCCAATACCATTCTCTTTGCATTTCCTCAAATTTCTTGCAGCCACACAAGTTGTTAGTGTCTCATGCACAATATCATTTCACTGCAACATTTTCATTCAACGAATGAAGTGATTTTTATAATTATATTAATCTAAAATTTTTCCACTTCCAACTATTATTCACATTAAATGGAATGAAACCATAAATCATATTAGTTGGAACGAAACTATCATTCACTATAATGCAATCAACTTTACCAATAAAAAAAAATAGTGTGCCAATAATCATGGCCACCTCTACACAATGCATCGTTGCATTGAATATGGAATACCATATGTTCATGTCATGTATTCCACCATGTGAGTTGGAATGTATAGGCCATACCTCAACACATCATACACACTCTTCCCCAATTACTCTCTCGATTATTTGGATACCTTCCTCTTTGACCCATACACAACACTAGGAATATAATTCCCTTAGTGCTTTCCCGTGTTAGAAAAGAGATTGCAGTCCAAACATCGATTATATAGGGGAAAACCATTATGCACTTGTATGGCGCTATAGCTATTCCATTTCCAACCACATCATGACCTCACACATAGCCATCTCTAATGGCATTCATTGCTATAGTAGGAATATGTCTCTTGTTGACCTAATTTTGATCTCATAACCAATATAAAAAAATATGCAATTAGATTTGACAAAAATGTATTCGATCATCAATAAGATTTGTATAATCAAGTCCCTCTTCCTTTACACACCAATTCCAATTAAAATTTGAATGAGGGAATTCTTACCTTAATTCCCTTCAACATTTATACATCATAAAAACCTCACATGCATACATGCATAGCTATTATCAATTTACTTGATGCTACCTCACCAACTGATGTTGTTGTGGCAGCTTGCAAGATCCCTTTGTTGACCTCTTTATCAACATCTTACCATGTTTATTCATTTTCACATGGATGACTATCATATGTAACAATATCATCAACATCTTCAACCATGCTATCAACAATTTCCCGGATACATAATC
>SNQJ01S0153212.1:11254-22805 GCA_010110895.2 Picea sitchensis | reverse complement strand
TTGGAGGTAAAATACACTGCACCAATCCCAATTCATTATGATAACACTAGTGCCATCAATGTGTCTAAAAATCATGTCTTCCACTCCAAGACCAAGCATATTCCCATAAAATATCATTTTCTGAGAGAGCAGGTCACCAATCAGATTCTTCAGGTCCATTACATTCCTACTACAGAACAAATTGCAAACATCTTTACTAAACCCCTAGCCAAGACACCATTTGAATATCTTAGACAAAAGTTGGGTGTCATCCCATCTCACATCTAAGAGAGTCCATCCAGTTAGGGGGAGTCCTATATTGGTTTCATATCTGATACATCCTAAAATTAATGCAACATCTCAGGGGGAGAGTGTTCTCTTTGACATTGATGTCAAAGGGGGAGAAAAGAATATGGGTGTCTTTGTTGCCATCAATGCCAAAGGAGGAGATTGTTGGAAAATGTTTAACAGGCATCGTATGCTTGTCATTGATGGAAAGTACAGTAGAGAAGATGACATGAGTACAAGAAGAAGTATCAGAAGAATTTTAGGAAGACACTACAAAGCAAGCTCGATAAGTTTAGAAGAGATAAAGCAGAGGATTGTTGGAAGGTTTACAGTTGGGAGTAAGCTTGTCATTGATGGCAAGAACAGTGATGGAAAATATCAGCGATGACAAAGATTAGTGATGGCAAAGATCAGCGATGAAAAAGATCAGCGATGGCAAAGATCAGCGAAGGTCAACAAATTCCACCCCAGGTCAACAAATTGTATAAAGGAGAAGGTGGAATCAATCATGTAGGTCGGCATATAAAAACATGAATTTTTCATACCTGGGAGATTCTTCATGTGTAGACATATGTTGAAATCCAGGATGTCTACCTAGTTGAATATTTTCCATGTCTTGACGATGGTTTGTGCCAAAGGCAACTGTTGGCATAGGGGCAGACCCAAGGTTCAATGCTACAACATTGCACCAAAAAAACCCTAACTAGTGGCCTTTTCAGCAACACCTGCGAAGCAGATGAAGTCTCACCCAAGGTAGAGGTAGGGGTGGTTGCAGGACTCAAGTGTCTGCAACCTTAGCTGGGACACAGATCCGTGATTGTAATACTTAAAAGATAACTTAGCAACGACAATTCATCAATATTTAACCATTATTTACTCTGCAGATAAAACAAAGCATCGCATCATTCATCCAGATCTAGTGTATCTAAGCACTTATCATAGAGAAGTAGATTAGATCTAGCAAATTCAAGCACTAAGAAAATTCACATAGGTCAGATATACATCCATATACATCATTAGCACAAAGAATAAACGGATCTATCTATCTATACCAAAGCACTTAGCAATTAAGGACATAAACACATCAACATATTACACAAAGCAAAGAAACACAACATATACGTGGTTCACCCACACCCTAGGGCTACGTCCACCAACTCTTCTTCTTTATTAGCTTCTTCAATAGGTTACATGCACAGAGCCTTAAAACCCTACTCCGCATAGGATAGGAGATCTACGCATCTCGCTAGATCCTCCTTCCCTAAGCTAAGATACAACACTAAGCCTTCTATAGTTACTTGCACTTAGCTCTGCAAGCTTCACACAGTATGCATAGAGAACTTACAATCCTTCGATAAAGTATATATAGCACTTAGCCAACTGCCTCTTCTTACATTGCCTAGACATCTATTTATACTTTACAAAATAGGCCTAAACATGGGTAAACCCATAGGCCAACATCCCATACCCGTTACATAGTCCCAAATCCCAAAAAGGATCCAAAAAGGGGCCAAGATCCCGTGATCTCTACTTCATCTTGTGATCCTCCTTTGACAGGCTGTAGAATTCCCAAAATAGGTCAACTTGACTAAGGATCTCCCAAAACTTAGTCAAGGGTCAACAGGCCCCCAACACTCACCTGTGACTCCTCCCGAGTCACTCTGATCTGGGTAGTTCTGCTTCAAAATCCTCGAGTTGGGCTCAAGCTACTTCGACTTGCTTCTATGAAATGACCTCTTGTGCAGCGAACTCTTGAATGACTACCTCGTTCATAGGTCCCTCGAGGCATTGTTCAGTTGCAATGACAACTTGCTCTAGTTCTGCTCCTCGACCTTCGACCTATGTGAAAAATTGATAGGCCTTCTCTTGTATAGGTTTGAGCCTTTGAGTTACTTCCATAACTCTGATCTGGATAGTGTGGATATGTTGTTGAGCGGTGCGTTGATCTTGGGAGTGCTTCATTCTTTCCACAAATGATAGGGGCTTTAGTTGTTCCTGTATCTTTTTGGCTTGATACTTCACCTCTTGGAGTTGCAACTCCAGTGCCTTCAGTTCTAGATTCTCAGAGAATTTCTCATAGGTCTGGGAACTGTGATCAATGAGTTTCTTACATTCCATAGAAAGGGATTTTATTCTCTCAATTGTGCTTCGAGTAGTTGCTTCTCTTTGATCCCTTACATCCTGTGGAGTCTAGGGAACTGCACGGAGCTCTAAGTCTACTATGTGTTGCTATAGCTGTTGAATAACTTATGTGAGCTTATCTAATTTCTTTGTGACTCGATCCTCTACCTTTATTTCTATTATTGTTACAGAGAGAAGTGCTCTGCTTACAGCTTCTTTCACTTCGAGTTTCTCTGCGAGCAATTGTTCTTTTCCTTGTTGTATCTGTGCTTTTTATTCATCAAAATTCACTTGGAGAGCAATATTTTCCTGTTCTGCAACTTGGCACTGCTCTACAAGTACTCCTTGTACTTTCACCAAAGCCTGGGTGGCTTGTTCTTTTTCTTCTTGTGCTCGTTGAAGGCAAGCTTCAACTGTCTCAGCTAGTCAGTGGAGTTGGGCTAGCTCATCTCCCAACCCTGGTTCTCCCAATGGCAGAGGCATAGTGGAGACTGCGCGGCTGGACTTAAGATCTTGCTATACCCCTCGGAGCTCGACTTCAATCCTATCATACATTTCTTCCTACTTCGCTTCTCGTTTTTCTGCTATCTCTAGTGAAGCATCATTTAGGGCTGCTATGATGAAGTCAAAGTCATCAGAGGTGAGGACAGTCTGCATCTTGGTCATGGTGGATTTCGATTTATTTCAGGAAGAAGGTTTCGGGGGGGGGAATCTTTCTCTTCTTCAAGGGGTCAACCTCGTCTCTGGGCGGTGTTACTTCGCTTGGTCTCTATTAAGCTTCTACTTCGTCACCACCCCCTCAGTCAAGTGACATGGACGTGGTCTTCACTAAGGTGTTGCTTAAGTTTTGGACCTCCTCAGTATTCTTTTGTCTGTTGGTTTCAGGTGTATTTTTTTCTTTATGGGTGTCTTCTGGGATGTCAATATCAGATATCTTTGTGGGGTTGGTGGGGATAAGGAGGTCAGTGTATCATTCCTTGGTGATTTTCTCAATTTCTTCTTTTGTAATCTTATAATATGACTGGAGTTGCTCGTGATGTTCATTTGCTCGCGTTATAATGTAGATGAAGTGACGATATGCATTGAACTTCATCAGAGGTAGGAACCTTTGTAATGTGTTCGGGGTCATGTGAGGCTCGGCTTCAATGGGGCTCGGCTTCAATGGCTCATTTTATCTGGAGGTAGTATGTATGAAACACAGCATTCGACTGCCACTATTTGTTCATATCATTTGAATACCACAGGGTAGCGAACTTTCCGGCAAGCGATTCAAATGGATCTATGTCAGGGAAGGTCGCTCCTTCCGGCATATCCAAAGAAACAAATGCAATGAGGAATAGGAGCCAGCTGAAATGAAATTCATAACCTTGATCATGTGCTTCTCATCAATCTAGTTCCAACTGGTTAACTAGGTACTTCGCCCAGTTCATCTGTAGGCCTTTTGTGCACTTCCCTGTGAGGTCACCGACAAAGTCGGTGACCTGCGTAGGTCATTTATTTCTTCTAGTTATTAGTTGACATGCAAGTCATACTACGCCACTCTGGATGGAAGCTACCTTGTAGCCTCTTGTTCCCTTCTCGACATCACCATAGGTGTCCTTGATCTTCTGTGCTAGTGCACAATCTGTAGTTTTTCTTGGATAAAAGTCATGTGGGTCAGGTCCTTGCATACTCAGGCATGTGATCTTGTGGATCAATTTTGGGTCAACTATAATGTGGCATTCTAGCCATAAGTAGTCGCCATGGTAACACTACAGTATCATCTTGACACATGCATTGACTTCCTGGTTTCGTTCGAAGTGTGGGATCTGTTAGCACTCAATTTTTCATTAAAACTTTTGGGTGCGTCTTCCGCATATTTATGTTGAAATTATCAAAAAAAATCGAGTGTTTGTCAATGTCTAGACCTCAAAGTCTCCAATCTGTCTTGACAAGTTCATATTGATCATTTTTTCCCAGCTTCCTTTGGATTTTCCCTCTTTACATGCAATATAAAAATCTTTAATGCTATCCAAAAGCTTAGGTATTATTGAGTTTTTATAAAAATTTATCAAAGCAAGAGTGGTGTGTGTTTTAGTGTCAAACTATCAATACACTACACAAAGCCAAAGGTTGAGTTAAACCACAAGCCTGACTCTCATGCTAAGTCCAAATTCAATCAACAAACCAACAGTTACCAAAGCCGAGTCCACATGTCAAAGCCCAGTATTGAGCGCCAAGTCTACCATGCTCATTATAACCCATTGATTTATTATGAGAGTGCTCGGCATTGAATTTATACAGGCCCTTGTTGACATTCGTGGATCAGTGATATGCAAGGAAGGATGTGACTCCTTGGTTTATATTTCACATACTTCGCTGGCTGTCAAAGGTTCAGAGAACTTAAAGTCTATAAGTTTGAAAAATGAGAGCAGTGACTTCATATTTGAGAAATTCTTACCTGGTGTATGGCTTCTTGAGGTAAAACATGGACCTTCATCTGATTTGTAAAACTGAGATGATGACTGGGGTTGGGAGAGAAAGGTTATTGATGTCAATGTTGGTGTTTCCGATCATACAGATATTATGTTTATCCAAAAGGTCTATTGGATGCATATTAAGTCTACTCATTATGTGGCTTCTTACATCTTAAAGCCAAATCAAGAACCCATGAATTTGTTGATCGAGAAAGGATGGCAGCAAATCTACTTAAAATCTCCTGCGTTCTGAAACTTAGGAATGGCCACAGAAGACGAGAAGGGATTTAAACACTCCAAGGATATTCGTAGTTATTGCTTCAAATCCTGTAGAATCACAAGATCAAAACATACTCTGCTCGAGTATCATATACTGTCTAGCCATGGTCAAGAATCCCTAGAAAATGATGAAAGATTCGCTTCAGAGGCAGAAGATCAGAGCTACATGTGTTTGCCTAGTGGATGGTTGTTTTTGCAGTTATAAGAGGCAGGACCATTTAAATCGTCATTTGATAAAGCATGAAGGAAAATTATTTGTGTGCCCTAAAGAGGACTGCAAATTGCAATTATCATATATGTTTAATTTAAAGAGTTATCTGAAATGACATGAAGGGAGAGGCGAGTCATGGCAGAGTATAAATCTAAAATCCAGAAATGTGAAGAAATATCCTTGCCCAAATCTATGTTGTGGGAAGGTTTTTAAAAGTCCATCAAGGCTAGTGAAACACCTGGATGATGTGCATTCTATGACATATACAGAGATTGTTTGTTGTGAGCCTAGATGTTTAAAGTACTTCACAAATGCAGAGGTTTTGAGAGAACATGTGCAGTAGAACCACAACTGTGTTTGTTGTGAAGTTTGTGTGAGTCAACAATTAAAGAAATAGATCAAAAGGCACATGCGCATTCATGAAAGTCAATCATGATAAGACAGGAAGGCATTGCTATGTAGAAGGAGATTTCTTGGAGAAGGATGTTTCCTTTTAGTTAAGGTCACGTGGTGGCCAAAAAAGAAAAATATTTACAATCAACTCTCTCTTGAAAAAGAGAGTAGCATGTCCATATCGAAGCAGCATTGTTTTTGACAATGGATCCTCTTTTCTTGATTGGTTAACCTTGGCACAGCAAGATGAAAGACCCATTTCTTTAAGGGAAATTGGAGCATCATCCAATAGGCTTTAACTATTTCAGAACAATCAAGGTAAGGCAGTTTATATATTTTGAAGATTTGTAAAAGTTACAGCTTTTGGTGGCTTAGGCAAACATTTCAACTGTTCATTAGCCACCAAAAGCAGAGCTTTTGGTAGTTAATATGATTAAATTTTGCCTCTCCTAGCCACCAAAAGTGCAGAACAGGGCAGAGAGATCTTCTTTTTGCACAGGTCCGAGATTTTTTGTCCCAAATGCCTCGAGGATGGATTATAATGATAAAACATAATTAATTGCATCAATATCGAGGTTCTATTTTTGTGTTTGAGGTGTTTAGCAAGATGGCAAGGTGGAATTGGTTACTTATTTTCTGGGCAATAAACTGTTTAATGCCAAAGATGGAAAATTYGACTTATCCACGGCTTATTGAGGTGTATCACATCTGTTGAAGACTTGAAGGAGATCGAAGATTGCTGAAGATGTATTTGATAAGGGTTTGATCATCAAATCAGGACTTGATCTTTGACATTATATTAGTTTGATTTGGTTCTATTTTTAGTATATCAGATCCAGTTTTCTAGGATCTGAAAATTGTTTGTAAAGGCTATAAAGCCAGGAACATTTGATGAATAAAGGGTTCGATTCTGGATGCAGAAATTACACTCTTTGTAATAGACTTTCTTGATAATACAGATCACAGTTTTCTCTCTTTATTGATGTCAGATTCCTCTCATCTTCTATACTGTCATTCAAGTTGTCTTAATTGTCATATGACTGTCATCTCATTGTTCAGTTCACAATTTGAAGGTTAGTTGCTTTCGTTGTTTATTAAACCCATCACTTAGTATATGGTTTATAAACATTGGTTTCTTCACCCATTTTAAAGCTATTTATCTGATTATCAGTCCTTACTGGCTTATTTGATTATTGTTAGTAGTTTGGATACATTGTTGTATTTCAGTTATCCCACTTATCCATTCATTACTTAAGCATAAATCCATTCATTTTATAAGTTACCAAGCATGTTTGGTTTACAACCCCAAAGAGTTTCTTGGAGTTCTAACAAATTGGTGACATTGTCGGGGAACGGAGAATGAAGCAAGCTTCCCTGGGAGACGACATAGTTTCAGATTTTGATGATAGACAAAGGCTGAGCATTATATTGGTTGTAAGCATCTATCTGGTGACTCCACGTTCAAAGACTCCACTGGGGAGGATCCTGTTGATAAAATATGAAGAGGCTCAAATCAAAATCCAGGTATTAGTTCATTAGTTTGCTTCATGAACTGTTGTTGTTCTTTATTACCTCTTTCATTCTTTTCCCTTCGCATGTAAAGAGAATTATTTTTTGTTTTGTATATTCAGAAAATCATCATCCTTCTTGTATATATTCATCTTTAGAAGAGGAAATCCTGCAGCTCTGCATTGTAGATGTAGATTCGGTAGCTTTACCTCAGCCCATTCACAAAGATGACCACTGTATTTCTTTTCCTTCAGAATCTGATAAGCCATGTGACCTTGAAAAGATAGAAATTGTTTCAGACCTTGTCCAGATCTCAACTCCTCTTGTCATAATTTCTTAACCTTGTCATGAACTTGTTAACTCTCACGATCAGCCCACAGCTTTTCAAGTTAAGATCTGGATGAAGATGTTCAAGCCTTTAAAGATACCCCTTCTTCTTCATCCTTATCCTGATGACTGTTATGAATATCTCCCTTGGTTTTCTGGAGAGAATCAAGCTTCAGATGAGAGACACGTGGAATCCTTTTTGGATTTTGTTGATCGTTTTCAACTTTTTCATGAAGATGTGATCATGAGATTTTTTTCAAAGTCTCTGATCAAAGATATTGTTGCATGGTTTAAAAGTCTGAGAGATGATTCAATTGACTCTTGGACCGAGTTCTCTAATGTTTTCCTGAAATATTGGGGCAAGTAAAAATATTTAGATTCATACCTTGTTGATTTCTATGCTTTGAAACGAGAGCAGGATGAAGCCTTACCTATTTTCAACAGAAGGTTCTACCGTGTTTATCATGACATGCCTTTGGAGGTCAGGCCTACAGAGATAGTTGCCATGATATATTATGTCATGGGTCTTCATTCAGATCTTGTCCTTCTTCTTCTAGAACGGGAGTCTTCATCCTTAACTCAGTTGTTTGAAGATGCTCAAGGAGTCGAGGAAAACATTCATGTTTCCCGAAGGATCCGAGATCGAGATTTCTTTGAAAATTTGCAAGTGCATGAGCAAGCAGAATATCAATATACTTCAGATTTTGAGCAGGAGAGTAATGAGGTTGGAGAAGATTTGGGACAGCAGCAAACATGTAAGTTCAATTCAGTTTCAGGGTCAGATTTTTCAGTGTTCGCTGAGTATTCCAGAGACAGGTATGCATGTGAAGCTTATGATCAGTTTGTAAATCAGGAAGAGCCTATGATGATTGATGATTGCATAGGAAATTATATGTTTTTAATTGATCCTTGTTCATATGATTTTAATACTGTCTTATCATTGTCTTCTGAGAACTTTTCTGAAGAGGAATTTGTGATGATTGATGATCAAAATCTAAGATCAAGGGAACAAGAAGGTGATCAGTTTTCCAGCAAAGGAGCATCCATGGTTGAGCAGGAGGCTGCCATAGATGTGCAGTTGTTTTCTGAGGAGCAGCATGTTACTTATCTTCCTTTTAAGGATCCAGTAGCAATTTTCATGGACCTATACTTTTCAAAGAACCTAAAGATTTCAGATTTCCTTAGCTTGCCAGTGTTTCTGGGTAAGTATGGTTTCCTGAAAAACTTCTTATTACTGTTGATTCATGTCAAATATCATTTGTTGATCGGCGATAAAGATGATATTTCTTCAATATTCAAATTGCTTGGATGGCAGCTATGGAAATATGCATTCACTTAACAAATGGCAGAGCTAGTTAGAGTAGAGTAGGGTAGGAAATAAGCTCGTTGCCCGAGCATTTATTTCTTCCAGTTTGCAGCAGAAATAGTAGTTAACTTGGTTGAATAAAGGCAGGTTTTGAAGGTATTCAAAGACCAGTTGCACAGAGCTTGAGAGTTTTCAGAGATTGGTTTCACAGGCTAATTGACTCCATGCCCAATGGAACACTAGAGTTTAAGTTTTGTTTGAGATTTCTCCAGGAAAGGCATCAGATCTGGAATTATTGAAACCTCACAAGGAGGCTTTCATCCCCAATAGGAGCCATATGTTAGCACTCAATTTTTCATTAAAAATTTTGGGTGCGTCTTCCGCATATTTGTGTTGAAATTATCAAAACATTTCGAGTGTTTGTCAATGTCTAGACCTCAAAGTCTCCAATATGTCTTGACAAGTTCATATTGATCATTTTTCCCCAGCTTCCTTTGGCTTTGCCCTCTTTACCTGCAATATAAAAATCTTTAATGCTATCCAAAAGCTTAAGTATTATTGAGTTTTTATAAAAAATTATCAAAGAAAGAGTGGTGTGTGTTTTAGTGTCAAACTATCAATACACTACACAAAGCCAAAGGTTGAGTTAAACGACAAGTCTAACTCTCATGCTAAGTCCAAAGTCAATACCACGTTGAAATCCCAAAGCCCAGCATAAGTGTCGAGCTCGATACCAACAATTTGGACATCTTTTTGGGCTGGTGTTGATGTGGAGTTGTTCCACATGTCAATCAACAAACCAACAGTTACCAAATCCGAGTCCACATGTCAAAGCCCAGTATTGAGCACCAAGTCTACCATGCTCATTACAACCCATCGATTTATTATGAGAGTGCTTGGCATTGAATTTATACAGGCCCTTGTTGACATTCATGGATCAGTGATATGCAAGGAAGGATGTGACTCCTTGGTTTCTATTTCACTTACTTCACTGGTTGTCAAAGGTTCAGAGAAGTTAAAGTCTATAAGTTTGAAAAATGAGATCAGTGACTTCATATTTGATAAATTCTTACCTGGTGTATGGATTCTTGACGTAAAACATGGACCTTCATCTGATTTGTTAAACTGAGATGATGACTGGTGTTGGGAGAGAAAGGTTATCGATGTCAATGTTGGTGTTTCCGATCATACAGATATTATTTTTATCCAAAAGGGATATTGGATGCATATTAAGTCTACTCATTATGTGGCTTCTTACATCTTAAAGCCAAATCAAGAACCCATGAATTTGTTGATCGAGAAAGGATGGCAGAAAATCTTCTTAAAAGCTCCTGCGTTCTGAAACTTAGGAATGGCCACAAAAGATGAGAAGGGCTTTAAACACTCCAAGGATATTCGTAGCTATTGCTTCAAAGCCTGCAGAATCACAAGATCAAAATTTACTCTGCTCGAGTATCATATACTGTCTAGCCACAGTCAAGAAGCCCTAGAAAATGATGAAAGATTCGCTTCAGAGGCAGAAGATCAGAGCTACATGCGTCTGCCTAGTGGATGGTTGTTTTTGCAGTTATAAGAGGCAGGACCATTTAAATCGTCATTTGATAAAGCATGAAGGAAAATTATTTGTGTGCCTTAAAGAGGACTGCAAATTGCAATTATCATATATGTCTAATTTAAAGAGTTATCTGAAACGACATGAAGGGAGAGGCGAGTCATGGCAGAGTATAAATCTAAAATCCAGAAAGGTGAAGAAATATCCTTGCCCAAATCTATGTTGTGGGAAGGTTTTTAAAAGTCCATCAAGGCTAGTGAAACACCTGGATGATGTGCATTCTATGACATATACAGAGATTGTTTGTTGTGAGCCTAGTTGTTTAAAGTACTTCACAAATGCAGAGGTTTCGAGAGAACATGTGCAGTACAACCACAGTTGTGTTTTTTGTGAAGTTTGTGTGAGTCAACAATTAAAGAAACAGATCAAAAGGCACATGCGCATTCATGAAAGTCAATCATGAGAAGAAAGGAAGACATTGCTATGTAGAAGGAGATTTCTTGGAGAAGGATGTTGCCTTTTAGTTAAGGTCACGTGGTGGCCGAAAAAGAAAAATATTTACAATCAACTCTCTCTTGAAAAAGAGAGTAGCATGTCCAGATTGAAGCAGCACTATTTTTTACAATGGATCCTCTTTTCTTGATTGGTTAACCTTGGCACAGCAGGATGAAATACCCAGCTCTTTAAGGGAAATTGGAGCATCATCCAATTGGCTTTAACTATTTCAGAACAATCAAGGTAAGGCAATTTATATATTTTGAAGATTTGTAAAAGTTACAGCTTTTGGTGGCTTAGGCGAACATTTCAATTGTTCATTAGCCACCAAAAGCGAAGCTTTTGGTAGTTAATATAATTAAATTTTGCCTCTCCTAGCCACCAAAAGTGCAGAATAGGGCAGAGAGATCTTCTTTTTGCACAGGTCCGAGATTTTTTGTCCCAAATGCCTCGAGGATGGATTATAATGATAAAATATAATTAATTGCATCAATATCGAGGTTTTATTTTTTTGTTTGAGGTGTTTAGCAAGATGGCAAGGTGTAATTGGTTACTTATTTTCTGGGCAATAAACTGTTTAATGCCAAAGATGGAAAATTCGACTTATCCACAGCTTATTGAGGTGTATCACATCT
>SNQJ01S0153211.1:22338-45136 GCA_010110895.2 Picea sitchensis | reverse complement strand
TTATTGTATAATAATTCGACATTGATATAACATTTGAAGAAAAAGGATTATAATTACGTTATTATTGATTCACCCCCTCTCTCAGTAATCCAACAATTTACTTGAAGGCAGGGAATACAATATTTATGGTGTATTGGCAAGTCTCCTTTTAATCACATGGTTGATCTCATTTTTTTGTTTTGCAGGAGCAGGTTCACAGGGACACTTCATTTACATGACTACTCCAACCTTGAGATGCTAGTGGGGGAATCCCTTGGTCCTTATACAGAACCTTTTCCTTGATCCTTACTAGGATTCCCCTTATTAGGAAGTGACTTACCTTAGTTTACATTTTTCATGAGATCCGAAGCTCCCAAGGTGATTAGATGCATTTATCCTACAAGCCTGTCCCCAAGCCTCTTACAATTGATCTCTAACAAGATCATTTTTCGGTCTTCCCTCTCTCTGGAAACCCAAGCCTAAGGCCCATTGATCTTCACAGATGTAATTATTTGTTGTGTCGTCGCCTAATTCCTATTCATTATCTGTCACATTTATATCATGCATAGTGGTCTAGCGTAAGGACCTTTTCCTTGATCTAGTTGTATTCCCTCTCCTCGTGATCTTAGCATGTCCACCCCCAGAGATGTTTAGCTTGACTAGATTGACATGTGTTGTGTGTCCAATTGGCATTGATCTCCTTTTACCATGCATTGCTGCTTATGATGTTGATTCGTCGCATGAAGTGTCGTCTTCTTCCCCTTCGTCACTTTCCATTCGTCGCAACTGAATCACAATGTTCTTAATCACCATATGACCTATCTACTCTCCTTGAATATGCATGGTTTCTCGAAACCTACCTAATATGCCTTATTCCTAATTTCGACCTCTAGGTACAAAACCATGACTCGAGGAACCCTGACCGATGGAACCATGAGGGGCATGGAACCTTGACTTTTGTGTAATTTGGACTAATTTCCTAATTTGCTTTTTTAATTTTTAATTTTTGTTTTTGTAAATATATTTTTTATTTGATTTATTTATATCTTTGTTTTTCATTTGATTTATTTATTTCTATTTTACCCTTGGTTTTGGCAAAACCACATGGTTTGTTTGCACATGCTATCTTCCCATGGTTTTCCCCCATGGTTTTCCCCTAAAGTTACATTATATATTTATTTTTACGTAGGGGAAAACTAAGTTCACATTAGATATTTATTTTTAGATGGGGTAAATATGTTTTTACATGGATAAACTATTTGTGTTACATAAAAAACTATTTTTTAAAGGATATGTTTTGCTTAAGACCTAATGTGACCTAATGTGTAATATGCACATCCTTATTTTTCTCATAGATCTGTAAAACTAAAAAATAAATTGATTTTTCATATATATATATATATATATTTCTTTTTTAATTTTAATTTTAATTTTGTTTTCTTTGTTATCACCTAAGTCCTAGATTGTACATATTTGCTTTATTTTTTCCATCTGATTTAATTTCATATTGATTTTTTATTTAACTTTTTGCATTTTTACCCTCACTCACTAAAACTCAACGTAATATCCCATGAGACCTCTCCTCATTAGTCCTCACATTTACTTTGTGGTGAGTTCCATGGGAAATTACCAATTTTAGAAAACCTTCCTATTTTCTAGGAATCTCCTCCTCCCCTCCCGAATCCCTTGGAATAACATCACATGGTTATTTTAATATTCCCCAAGACTAAGCTACAAGGAAATCAAACTTAACCTTATTATATTATTATTTAAGGCTCTTTAGCCTAGCTCGTCGTGAGACCTCATTAGAGTGTGTCATCAGGAGAGCTCCTTGGTTTGGTCGTCGAGATTCTTGGTCGTCAGGAGTCTTGGTTGTCGGAGCATTTAGCAATAATTACCACCTCTCTCACCTCCCTTACCGACAACCATGCAAAATTTAATATTTTTTTTGGAAGATGAGACTTCGAGAGGAGGTGTATTACTTTAATATTAAAACTTATCACATGAAGTCTTCATCGTCGAAGAGTTACCATAGAAGGTTTGCCAAAACTCACCTCACCTTCATTACCGGCGACCATGCATTATTTAATGGAATATTATTTTAGTATTCATTTTGGATAACATGCACCATTGAAATTGCATCTTTTTAATATTTAATCTTGAAGAATGTGCACATATCACAAATATTGTTTTATATTCTTCATATCCCATAAGAATATGTCATCGGAAGAGCCCATCAGAACTTACCATAGGGATTTACCACTTACCCAAACTTACCACCTTTCGACGACCAACCCTTCCAACCATGCACTATTTTTATATATCCTTGAAGACTATATATATATATATATATATATATATAGCCATGGGGAAATATTATTATTTTAATTTTCTTCACCTCCGATCAAAAGATTGTTATGAGAAATTACCATTGGCATTTACCTTTTACAAGACTTATCTCACCTCACCTACCAACCCTTCTGATGACCAAATACCTCGATGACCATGTATGCATTATTTTAATAATTTTTTTGGAGGATTAGTTTTGGAAAATGTGCACCTATTGGAATGATATCTTAGACCAAGGCATTATATTATTTTAATATCTTCTTAGTTCATTGGAGTGAATGTAATGTCGTAGGAATCCTTGTAGAGCTGGAGTGTCATCGAAGGCTTAGTTTTTTGGAGTGAGTGTGCACCACTCATGTCAACGACGATGACTTTGGGTTGGGGCAAAGACTTAACGATGAAGACTTTTTCTTGGGGCGAAGACTTAACGACGAAGACTTTGGGGAATATCATATGGGGAATATCACTTTGGGGAATTTCATTTCCATGTTGAAGAATTTGGGGAATTTCATCCCCCCCACAAAGACCTGGGGTTGAAGACTTTGGGATGCATTTTAATAATTATATCTGAGGGGGTATTTATTTATTTTATTTTTTATTTTTTTCATTTTTATTAATTTCTAATTTCATGTGGGTGGGAAAATATTTTATTTTTTATTTTAGTATTTTTTTATTTTCACATAGGGTTAATGGTAATTTTATTTGTTAATTTTAATTTCATGTAGGTTAATTTAAATTAATTTTGTTGTTTTTCTTTTTATTTTATTTTCCTATTTTTAAGGAGGAAAATTAGCCAAAATTATATTACAAGCCCTAGGCGCTATGCCTACCCTAGGTTCTTATTCAAATTAGCTAAATGAGATAAAACCATTTAAACCACTAAGTGTTGGATTCTCTTATGCATATGGGATTTTTATTTGTAGGTTAAGGATCAACAACCCAGATTCACCCACATGCATGATCAAGGGCTACTGAGCACCATTTTTCAAATGGGAATATCTTGGGCTACAGGTGTCAGCATTAAGACCTTGATATCTCATTGGAAATTTATCAGACAAAAGAAGGCAGTAGGAGAGGTCTTCAGGCTATACAAGTGACAAAGAACACTAGAAAATGAAAAAAACAACATACCATGAATTGGGGGGGGGATTGACTAGGTAAAATTCAAGCAACGATATCTGAGGCTACAAGAAACAAAATCAGGCTTGTGGTATCTCAATGGAAATATGGAAGAGAGAAGAACATGATTGAATATAAAATGTTGTAATATTGAGAGAG
Source organism: Picea sitchensis (assembly GCA_010110895.2). Classification (NCBI taxonomy): domain Eukaryota; kingdom Viridiplantae; phylum Streptophyta; class Pinopsida; order Pinales; family Pinaceae; genus Picea; species Picea sitchensis. The sequence continues at coordinate 41,530 of SNQJ01S0153211.1, read as the reverse complement.
AAAATGCCCCGAAAAAGTAGAACACAGAAGAGGACCAAATTTAATTGAAGAATGAGTTGTGCAATGTGAAAACAATCGCAAGTCGAGCTACAAGAGTCAAAATTGGACCAACAAGAGAACAATTTAAATATGAGACAAAGGAAAAGAATTCATTGTAATAGTAATCAATAGAAAAAAACTAGAAACATCATGAGGAATAGAAGAAGACACCAATAGGTGAAGTCAATAAAATTTCTAGATGAATATCATTGTAAACTACCTGACGGTGACAACAACCACTTAGGAGTCTCTTCAAGTTTTGTTTGTAACTCCCACATATTCATTTTTGAAAATGTAAAAGAATTTTGAAATGTAAAATGAAGAAACGAAAGGGAAAACAAAATGAATAGCCATGAGAGATGAAGAGTCTCTCTTGTTTTATAAAAGAGAGCTCACTAAATGTAAAAGAGGAATTTTTCCCTTTGTAAATGAAATATGGTACTATTACTTTTGAAGGAATGAAGAGAAAGAGACATTTTGGGAACTTGTGATTTTGGTAGATGTACACGAGACTATTATTTGTGCATTTGTCTTCTTCCTGAGTAGTATGAAATTCTATTGTATGAACTATTTCTTCACTTTATTCTATATACTCACATTGTCATATGTTTCCTTGTAAGTTTGGAAATGATGTTATGAATGCATTTTACAACGAATTGTTGATGTACCTGTCACATTATTATTGTAACCTACCATTGGCATACATGAACTATTTATGAATCTAGTGGTATTATCTTTTACCATAGTCATCTATTAGTTTTTCTCTCGGGATAGGTTAGAAGTAGTTCAAATAGATTAGTTTGCTTTCAGTTTAGATTAGATTTAGAGTTAATTATGATTTTTTGGGGGAAAGGTCGTTGTCTTTCCCCTCTTTATTATTTTAATTCTTAGTGGAAACCATGCCCACATATTTGTCGGAAACGCCATCCCAAACGAGAGTAGGTCTAATTGGAACCTTCCATCAGGCATTCTCCCTTACCTACTTGATAGGGAATTTGGACCCGTCAACGAAAATGGAACTAGAAGGGGGGACAGATGACAAGTTGAACTTGTGGAGTCATTTTTATTAATTGAATTAATTTACTAATGGTTGCATCCCATATCCCTTTATGAATATTTTTCTCTGGTACTGTACCTACCAAACCTCCTAGAAAGATTTTACTTTTTTTGCCGCAACTAAAATTTGATGGCAAAGGTGAGACAATTGCATCTGAACATGCTTTTAAATTATGGAAATTGTGTTATTCTAATAATATTACTAATAGAAGTGTCATTTGTAGGTTGTTCACTCTCACTTTTTTAGACTGGTTCAAGAGCTGGTGTGATACCTTACTGACTGCCTCTATTCACACATGGGAGCAGTTTATGTGTCAATTTTGGCATGCTTTTGAGAATTATTTTTTAGAATTATGATTATGATGACTTATGTGCAGAGATATACAATCTTAGGAAGAATGAAGATGAATCTCTTGAGTATTTTTTTTTATCATATTTACTCATATTTTATGTAGGTTTCCTTTGGATGATAGGCTCTCTACCCATGATTTGATTTCATGTTTAGTTTCTCTTACTAATGAAACATATGAGCCAATGGATGAAGAATATAAATAATGTTCTAATGTTTCTTCACATGCTGATTTGGATTTACATGAGAATGTTGAAAATTCTCATGGCTTAGTTGGACTCCATATGTCTAAATATTTCTTTACTATAGGGGATATAGATCAAAGAATGATTACTTTTCAGAAGAAATATATGCATCATCCCACCACTCCATTTCCCCTTTTCTTCCTTGTGACAAAAAAGAGACCTCTTGTATTGTAAATTTGAATTCATTTGTTTCTATAGTTGACCAAGACGAGGGATTTCTTATTGATAATGGGACACTTTGGGTCACACCAATGGTTATGCTAGATTCTCATTATCCTATCTCATATTTTCCATCACAAGGAATAAAATAAGAAGCTATGGGGAAATACATGAATGTTGATCATTTTGTTAATGAAGAAAATATGGACATACTTAACATGATACCTTCATCACTAAAGATAAAGTGGAATCAATTTATGATGATTTGGATTGTCATGTTGTTACAAATTCTCCTAGTATAACTGACATAGAGAAATAATGTTTTCATACTGCTGATGGATTAGTTATTGAAACTTATATTTATGAGAATTATTTTGATTTTATCCCCTCTTCTAACCTTGAGTATGTTATGAAATATATTTTATATTCTCATATTGTGCAGGAGAAAAACAACCACGTTGATCATTTCAATCAAGGAGAAGAAATAAAAATACAATACATATCACTTTTAACGCAACAATATGTTAGCACTGAGAGTCACCCTCAAACTGTGAGAGGATAAGCCCAATACCCATCAGAATGTTTGGTGGATGTTGGTTTTATGAGTGGAGGTCAAATGGACAAAACTTAGTACAAGAATGATTTTAATCACAAAAACTGGACAAGCAATGCACAAGGAAGTGAGGTCTTCATTAACTTCAGTTAGTGATTTGAGTTTAAGGGTGAGTAGGAGGAAGACTTAGTGAGAGAGGTCGACAAGTCCACCATGAGCATCTGACTTTCAAGCAGCGTGTTGAAGAAAAAATCATGCTCAAGAGCACTCTTGAACTCAAGTTTCAGACACTAAAATATGTCACAGTAGCATAATAATCAAACATAAATTATCATGCAACTACAACAACTTGACTGGATCCTCCATGCCCAAGCCTTTCAGCATAAGGGGAAATAAGGTAACAAAGAATCTAACTAAAATTGGTCACAACAGTACAATACTCAAACCTACATTACAATAGAACCACAACCCTCCACTGGATCCTCCATGCTCGAGTGTTTCAACACAGTTTAAACAAAGAGATGAAAGAAAATGACTTCTATTAATGCGAAAGTCTCAAATTTGATACATAACTAGAGAACAGTTCTGGCATCAAAATATTACAAAAATAGGGAGCTCTACTCAACTAGTTGACCCCCTTAACAAAATCTTGAACTGATCTATTTATACTCCGATTAGTCCCAAAATTACCAGGGAGGTGATCTAGCCATTCCATTCAAATCCTTTCGTCTGTGCCTTCCTCTGTCAGACTATGCACGTATCCTCCTGCCAGATGTGAACTTAACTCAACACGGGCCTGCAAGAAAAATTGTTCAAAGTGGTACCTCGGGCTGGTATCTCTGCCTCCACGACCAGATCCTCCATGCCTTCTATTTATGGAGTGAGTTGAGGTTTCAACCACCACTCCTTTTTCATTAACTGATATCACATCGAGATCGGGATGAGGCTTAATGCCTAAGGGGAAGCCATGCGTTGCTCGTGGATTGGACGTCTTATGAGCACGTGATTGCAGGTCCGTCAAAAGGCGGTTTGTATCCAGACCGCTTTTAGGCCCGCAATTCACCACCAACCGCCACGTAGCTCTTACACTATACCACGGTTTCGATTGCGGGACCACTCAAGAATTTTATCTTTCGAGCATGTTGCGTCCCCGCAATGGACTATGGTCATTGTTCTAGCCCCGATCCATGATATGGGAACCTTTGCTGACTTAGCGCCCCTGCTAAATTTTATCTACTCGCTGACTCTAGGATCCTCCTAACCCTTCTTAGAGACGGTGCTAATTTTGGCACCGAATGAGAACACCTCCTGGAGGATGATCTGACATGGAAGCCTGACGTCACTATGTTGACGTGTCGTGGATGGATGGGGTGACATGTGTCACTCAAAAATAGGTTGAAGACACGTCCAAACATGCTTAAAATGAGTGCCATGTGGCAACACTAGGTGGATTCCATGTGCTTTGGACTTCGGAGCTCGAGAGGGGTCTACATGTAGATATGGCATAAATATGGGCCCAGAGTGATGCGATGACCTGAAACAAATGTTGAAGCTTCGAAGTGAATGATGACCATTGATTCAGATAGACATGTAGCGACGATCAGTGCAATTCGGGAAAAATCACTCTGGATGAAATCAAGAGTAGAAATATTGAAACTCCCGAAACCCGGATTCCCGAAGTAAAATACCACCATTATATTTGGATGGACAAGTGGCGCTTGATCTGCAACTCTGGGAGAAATGCTTCGGATGAAACTGGGAGTCTAGAGGCTGAAACTCCCGAAGCCCGTATTCCCAAAGTAGATATTGATCGTCCGATGGAGAAGGATGCGTGGCACTTGATCTGCAACTCCGGGGCTTCTTCCTAGCCACCAATCCTCACGCAAATTGGGCATGTCGAATACACGGAAGTCATTGATCTGATCGCGATATACAATATGGGAAATCCCCACTTCCTTGCCACGCGCCGCTCTTGGATGGACCCTGCTTCCTGTTGCAAAGATCAATGACTCATGATTACTTTGGGAGTTTGGGATTCGGGCCTTCGAGACTTTTTAATGCATAACTCCCACAATCCTCCAAAGTAAATATCCCAGAGTGTGAGATCCACTGACACGTGTTCTCAACCTTTAATGGATCATATTTACTTCTAGGCTTTGGCTCCTCTGTCTACTCGTTAATCCTCGTGCTACTTTGAAATCCCAAAAGACCGAGAGTCGTTGATGTGAAATGTTCCTGGGATCTCTGCCGTTGAAAATTGAACCCAAACACTGCTTGTATTTTAAGCCTGAAATGGGTTACTTTTGAATGTTGCATTTGGCCGCTTTTGTGCAAAAAAGGACTTGGTCGTCCTGTGACCCTTTTACATATATATGTGATAACATTTGGTTCCACAAGGGATGGGATGCTCCCTGCGAGCTACCAAGAACAAGTAGTTCCAGTTCCTTAGCTGTTGGGTTGTGGAGTCGATCTCAGATACATTTGTTGAAGGAAACATGCTGACATGTACACTACTCTACTTGAAAAGAAAGAAAACACACATGCTCCTGAAGGATGTTAAATATTTACAAACCTACACTAACTGATTTTTACAAAGTGCTAGGTGAAAGCGAACTTCCACCAGAGCCATTCAAGTAAGCTCCTAACTAAAAAATTATTTACTCTGTCACCAATCCACAAAGGATAATGAAACCGTGACAACAAATCAATTACATTCTTCAGCTCTCCTCCTAGTGTTGAAGGTAAGATAAAGTTGGGAGGCTTCAATACATGGAAAAAATGCAACTCCATGTATTCCCCTACAGGATCATAAAACAGGAGAGAAAACTTACTGGGTTGGCAATAAAAATCTTTCTCTTTCTTAAAGCTACTCACGTCTAGATGAATATCTGTGGCAAGTACATGTGAGTGAAAGGATGATGCAGGTTGCTGATCCACTTCTCCTTGGTCTGCTCCGATCACATCTGCTAGCTGATGGAAAGAAATCTCCTTGTGTATATCAATGGATGGCTCTTTTTCTTTAACATGTTTCCCTTGGCAGAATATTTCATTTTCATAAGAAGGCTGGACACTAATGCCATTTTGTTCGAAAAACACCTCCACATATTCATCATTGTCTCCATAATGATCAAATGAAGGAGGAGCCTCGAATGCACTACCAAAAGGTATCTTTTTCCCAACCTGAGAAAATTGCTCTTCATTATTAAACACATACTACCTTTTAAGATTCAATCCAGAAAGAAATAACTTATCATCATCATATGAGTCAAAAATAGGATGCTCATATTTAGGCTTTTTAGAGACAGGGCTACAAAGAATATCAACTTCTAGAACGGAGTCAATTTATGCACTTTCCTTACTGAGATGACAAACACAACTTTCATATGATGTAGATGAACAAGGAAGAGAAAGAGATGATTCCTCATCCTCACAATCTTCGTAAGAAGGAACTATATTCTGAACACAATCTCTATACTCCTCACAATAGCTATGACATATTAACTCAGAGGAATAAAACTTTTGATAATGCATATTGAAAACTGCATGAAACTATTCCAGGGAGGAGATGCTAGCAGGGGGCAAGGACTGATACCACTCATGAGAATATCCCTCTAACGAGTACATGAACATCTTCATTAATACATACTCATGATGTATTCCTGACCGATGCATGAGTTCATGAAACTCAAGAAGATGCTCTGCAGGGCTATCATATCTATGTTCTCTAAATATGGGCAAAAAATCAGCCCACTCATCCACAGTAAGAACAACATTTGGAAAATCATGAACATAAGAGAAATTAAAAGGAGAAAACCTCCGAGCCAAAATGGATTCCATATGAAAATATAACTTCTTAAAACTGTGTAGTCGCCACTGGATTCTTTAATCATGGAGTTGCCAGGTGAACGATATGCAGTTTAAATGTGTCTGGTCTTTGTTCACCATCAAAGATCAGATCTGGTCGTTGTCGTTCTCCCAGGGAATATATATTCACTTCCATCCCCGAAAATGATGCCATTAATGTTAGCACTAAGAGTAACCCTTAGACTGTGAGAGGATAAGCCCAGTACCCATCAAAATGTTTGGTGGATGTTGGTTTTATGAGTGGAGGTCAAATGGACAAAACTCAGTACAAGAATTATTTTAATCACATAAACTGGACAAGAAATGCACAGGGAAGTGAGGTCCTCATTAAGTTCAGTTAGTTATTTGAGTTTAAGAATGAGTAGGAGGAAGACTTAGTGAGAGAGGTGGACAAGTCCACCATGAGCATCCAACTTTCAAGCATCTTGGTGAAGAAAATATCAGGCTCAAGAGAACTCTTGAACTCATGTTTCAGACACTGAAATATGTCACAACAACACAATAATCAAACCTAACTTATCATGCAACTACAACAACTCAACTGGATCCTCCATGCCCGAGCCTTTCAACATAATGGGAAATAAGGTAACAAAGAAGCTGACTAAAAATGGTCACAACACTACAGTAATCAAACCTACATTACAATAGAACCACAACCCTCCACTAGATCCTCCATGCCTGAGTGTTTCAGCACATTTTAAACAAAGAGATGAAAGAAGCTTACTTCTATTAATGCAAAAGTATCAAATTTGATACATAACTAGAGAATAGTTATGGCATCAAAATATTACAAAAATAGGGATCTCTGCTCAACCATTTGACCCCCTTAACAAAATCTTGAACCAATCTATATATACTCTGATCAGTCCCAAAATTACCAGGGAGGTGATCTGGCCATTCCATTCAAAGCCTTTCGTCCGTGCCTTCCTCTGTTAGGATGTGCACATATCCTCCTACCAGACGTGAACTTAACTCAGCATGGGCCTGTAGGAAAAATCATCCATCATGGTACCTCGGGCTAGAAACTCTTCCTCCACGGACATATCCTCCACGCCTTTTATTTATGGAGTGATTTGAGGTTTCAACCACCACTCCTTTTTCATTAACTGATCTTGCGTCAGGATCGGGATGAGGCTTAACGCCTAGCGGGTGGCCACACGTTGATCTTGGATTGGACGTCTTATGAGCATGTGATTGTGGGGTTGTTGAAAGGCAGTTTGGATCTAGGCCGCTTTTGGGCATGCAATTCACCACCAACTGCCACGTAGATCTTATGGTATACCATGGTTTCTATTGTAGGACCGCTCAAGAATTTTATCTTTCGAGCATGTTGCGTCCCCACAATGGAGCATGGCCATTGATCTGGCCCCAGTCCGCGATCTGGGCACCTCTACTGACTTAGCACCCCTGCTAAAGTTTATTTGCTTGCCAACACTAGGATCCTCCTAACCCCTCTTAGAGATGGTGCTAATTTTGGCACTGAACGAGAACACCTCCTGGAGGATGATCCGACATGGAAGCCTGACGTCTCTATGTTGACGTGTCATGGACGGATGGGGTGACATGTGTCACTCAAAAATAGGTTGAAGACACATACGAACATGCTTGAAATGAGTGCCATGTGTCAGCGCTAGGTGGATGCCACATGCATTGGAATCCAGAGCCCGAGAGGGGTTTGCATGTACAGTTGGCATAAATATGGGCATGGAGTAACGTATTGACCTGAAATGAATGCTGAAGCTCTGAAGCGAATGATGACCATTGATTCGGATAGAAACACGATGACGATAGGTGGACATCAGGAAAAATCACTCCGGATGAAATCGAGAGTAGAAATATTGAAACTCCTGAAACCCAGATTCCCAAAGTAAACTACCACCATTAGATATGGATGGACATGTGGTGCTTGATCTGCAACTTCGAGAGAAACGATTCAGATGAAACTGGGAGTCGAGATGATGAAACTCCCGAAGCCTCGATTCTCGAAGTAGATATTGACCATCCGATGGAGAAGGATGTGTAGTGCTTGATCTGCAACTCCAGGGCTTCTTCCTAGCCACTAATCCTCGCGCAAATTGGGCATGCCAAATACACACGAGTCACTAATCTGATCGCGCTCTATGATCTGGGAAAGCCCCACTTCATTGCCACACACCGCTCTGGGATGGACCCTAATTCCTACTGTGAAGATCAACGACTCATGATTACTTCGAGAGTTCAGACTTCGGTCCTTTGAGACTTTTCAGTGCATAACTGCAACAATCCTCCGAAGTAAATCTCTCAGAGTGTGAGATCCCCTGACATGTGCTCTCAACCTTCAATGGCTCAGATTTACTTTGGGGCTTCAGATCCTCTGTCTAGTCGTTAATCCTTGAACTACTTTTAAATCCTGGAATACCAAGAGCCGTTGATCTGAAATGCTCCTAGGATCTCTGACATCGAAAATTGAACCCGACCGATGCTTGTATTTTAAGCCTGAAATGGGTTTCTTTTGAATGCTGCATTTGGATGCTTCTATGCAACATAGGACTTGGTCGTCACGTGACCCTTTTACAGCTCCACTTTGTTTTTGGAAGAGCAAAACCATGTTGAGGAAGAACATGCTGATTATGAAACCATGCTTAGTGTGGAGCCTACCAATTCACAATTAGTCACCCATGTTCTTAAATAGGAGGGACTATCATCCAAAGAGTCACTTTTTGAGAATTTTTATTATTCAATAGAAGCTTTTAATTCGCTTAATTCTTCTACTTATTATTATTTGTATCCTGATCCCTTTAATTGTTTGATTTTGTAGGAATCCACCCATTGTCCTATCAAAATAAACTCATTAGGGAAGACCCCTTTTGATGTACTTAATGGTGGTAATTTTCATATGGAAGATAGAGAGGATAAGGCCTCTTCCCATGAACTTATCAATTCTATGTCTTATCAACCTTTTTCATGGGATAAAGGAAATGTTGTAGAGAATGTATATCAAACAATGGCTTCTTCTTTTTCATCTTCTTGTTTTATCAGTAGATAGTTTTCTTGTTCAAGTAACCCTTTAGTTGATATTGTTGATGTTATTGTATTCCACCATTGTCTTGAATATTTACCTTATACCATGGTGGGTGCTAGTCCATATATATCATTTGAGTTAAGTAATTTATCTCAAGTTGATGATTGCTTGAAGTATGAGTCTGGGGAGGCTTGCCAAGACAATGAGGCACTTTGGTCTACACTGATGGTTATGTAAGGTCCTCATTATTTTGGTTTGTCTTCAATGATAAAAAACTTTATTAGCACAAAGATTCCTTCATCGAGAACACTTTACACAAATTCTATGCATGATTCTCATTTGGTATGTTACTTTCCCCTAAACCCCCTCCATCAATTATATGATAGTAATGCAAGATTTTATGATATAATTGAAGCATGGTCGGAGGGATCTTATTCAACTAATGTTCCCATGAATTATCACTATGACATTTTTAATATGGTGGATAGAGTTCTTCAAGTTTTAATTTTTTCGTACTTTTACTCTATTTTCATTCCAAGTTTTGCTACTAATCTTTTGTCATGAACATTTATTTGAAGGTCTGGGATTATATGGATGGATACATTGGAATTTCAAATTTACATAGTTCATTCTTTTTATCCATTGTAGTGTAGGATAGGAGTGGGATAGAATAGGCTAAGTCTATCTTCTTTACATATTTTAGTTTTGATTTCTAGTTTTTAATTAGTTTTCTATTTGTCTCTTCTTTTTATTTAATGTTGGTTGAACAATACAATGATTTTTTCATCAAAGGTGGAAAGAAATAGAAGGATTGCCCACTAATTTTCCCTTGAATGGATTTTTGAATTTAATTATGATTTGGCGAAAATTGTTTTATTTCATTCTCAAAAGATCCATACATGTTGGGGTAATTTTTTAGATCACTGATTCCATGCATGTTCACCATGTCAAATCCTTTCAATCTTTTTGTCATCTTACAATTGATATCTTTTAAATAGAGAATACTATTCAGTTCCTCTTGGGGTGAAAATGATCACTCAAATTTGTCCCATCTTAATACCTACATGACTCTAGTTTGAAGATTTTGCTTGATCTAATTAGAGTGTTGATCTTGTTGTCCCATACATAGTTAATTGAAATTTGAAGTGATTAATTTCTTCCCATATGAAATCCAAGCCACTCCAACTCCTTGTAATCTCTTTGGATGGTTATTTCATCACTGGTTCAGAGTTATCCAAATGGATTTCTTTCCCATTGACTATTTCATTTGGTTACTTCCAACCAACATGGTTTTCTAACATATTTTTCTTAGAATTGTGAGTTTAGTTGATTTTTATTTCTTTTGAGTTATTTTCTTTCAACACTTTTAGTTTTAATTTTTGGACATTGGTTGCACATATCTTATGCTCTATTCAGTTAGTTTTTCAAGGAGGAGTTTTTCTTTCATCTTGCAACTTACTTGATCCAAGTTTCCTCTTATACAAAGCAACAAGAAATAATCTTTTAGACTACTTAGATGCATGTTTTGGTACTTTGAACAACATTGTTATTTAAATATTTATGTCGAATCTCTTTTAGAAATTTCTTGATAATCAATATTTTTATTCCCAAATTCACTGATTGGACAAAGGCTCAATCCTATTACTTCCAATTCAATGGGGGATTTCAAAACTGTTTTTTTCTTGAAGAGTATCTTTTCATCCCTTGGGTTTACTGATTTTGGGTCACTCATTATTGTTCCATTCATGATTGATCTAATTTTTTGTCATGGATTAATACTATCCTCTTATATGAAGTGTTTAAATCATTCATATACTTGGGAGTTGTAAATACCTTGAGGAAAAATCCCCATGCAACTTCTAAGATTCTAAATTTCAAGTTCTCAACATTTGTTTTCATCTTAGCCATGATAATAAATTTCAAGATGTGAATGTTTTGTGGTCTGAAACTCATCAATTTATTGGGATCACACTCTTTGGCATTTCTTTAACCCAAAAATTAGTTTATTCATAATTAGTAAAGATAAACATTGGTTGGGTTAGTTTGGAATGTCTTCTATTTGATCCCTTTTACTCGTGATCTTCTTGATTCTTTTTTCCAGATTATATGTCTCATTCTTTGAACAAAAAGCCTATCTAGTAGAGAGACAAGCTACACACTCTTCTTTTTCATTTTATTTTCCTCATATTCTATGATACATGTAAGCTCAAGAAAGTGAAATTTATGGTTTCTTTGCTTGGAACACTCTTGGGAACTTGAGGATATCAATTTTATGGGTTTTCCCATTATGACAAACATCAATTTATTTCCAATTAGAAATCAGATCTTAATCACTTCGTTCATTTATGATTTCTAATTCTATCTTCAATTTATGATGGGGGAGTCAATCCATCTAGTCTGTGATATGAGATTTCTTGAACCTTTCCATAGTGTCTTAATTGCTACCATTTCCATAATCATTTCTTCTTAGCCTCACAAGGTTGAACATGATCATATAGATATTTCACTTTATAAATACCTTGGCTTGTAAGAATTATAATTTTGAATCAAATTTTTATTTATCTTGTACGCATGACCAAGATTGGTAATGGACATATGTCTTTAGGAGATGGATGGAATTGAAGTCTTATGTTTCTGTTTGTATTTTATTGATTTAGTTTGTAGAAACAAGATGATGTATCTAAGAGATCCAAATCTCAAAAAAATCAATGACAATAAGTCTCATGTCGAAGAGAATAATATGTGAAAGCACATGGTATTTATTTCTCAGAAAGAAAGATGTCATATTTGACTGAATAGACAATAGAAGAATACCCAATGACTGAATTGGCACTTGCATAAGTCTTATTATAGCCAATATAGTTCATTTTACATTAGCTTAGCATGCTTTTCTTAGTATCAATTTGTAGTCGAATTTATTTCAATAAGTCATTCATTTAAAGGAATATTTCTTCACAAACTGTCTAATATCTAATCATAACATTCTTTTGTTTTGCATGTTGGGAAATGGTTTGTGCAAATAGAAGATTAGGATTTTTCTCTTTAATGAAAGCATCTTAGGGAAGTGTTAATCTAAACTTGGAAGCTCAGATTCCTTAGCTACAATTGTTAATCAACCAAGATTGTCACCAACTCAACAATTGATCAAAAATATAGTTTCATTCATGTATTCACATATTGGTTTATGATCTAGTTGATATTTGGAGTCATTTTTATGATTATTTTGATGACCTCCATAGATGTAATATTTATTCTTTGCATTATCAGATTGAATCATCTAAATCTTTGGTATTAGTAACATATTTTATGGCAAAGAAGAATTGGTGATTTGGTGAGAAATATGAAATATAATTGTTGTTGTTAAAAAAATGATTATTTTCAACTGTGCAAAGGAATTTCTTATGTCGATAAATCTTGAGAGCTTATAGTTTGTGGAATGTTTCATGTAATTGAAATTTTGAAAATCTATTTTGGCTAAAATGATCCATTAACCCAATTTTGCTAAATTCCTAGAAGATTGTTCTGTTGCACTAAATGAAAGACATTGTATGTGACAGTTGGATTGGAGGATTGTTTTGCGATTTTTTAAATAGATTATCAATTCTCATAATCTTGTTTTTTATTCACTTCAGATCTTTACCCCGTGAATATTTCTATTGGGATTGATGTTGAATGGGTAACATTTCTTGATTGATTATTGTCCTTGGCTTACTTTTTGATTTTTCACTATTGCTACTCTAGATTTATTACTTGTTGTTGGGTTATGTTCTTATTTTTTAGCCAATTTTAATTCTTTCTTGACAACTGACATCCTAGCTTAGGAGTTGTTTTTTTGTCTTAGTTCTATTTTCATAAATTAACTTCTAATCTCATCACTTTCTTTCTACTTATACATATTGCTTCCATATTTTAATTTGAATGTTGGTATGTTCCCTGATCTGATTTTAATTCTTAGTTTACCTTGAGGATTACTTTTTAAATTTGAGTGAGGGGCTGGTCCATTTCTGGTCACATACTGAAGATTATTTTTTTTACAAGTTGTGAGATGAATGGGTTGCTCTATTTGAATGAACATTTATGAAGTTGTTATATGTAGGTATGGACTGATCGATGTGGCGAAACACATGTGACTATTGAACATAGCATGATAATCCATAAGTATAGGAAAGTGTCTATTTACTCTTTTCTTTGAGCTCCATCCACTTCATATTAATAAAATGACCAATATTATGATGGTTTTTAGGGAGACCTGTGGGTTAAACTAAAATTCATAACATATATTCAACAAATCAAAGCAACACTCATATCACTCCACTTCCTTCACACCCTATGTGCATATGCATATCTATATATAAATCTAAATAGGTGAGCATATTATGAAACAAAAAGGAAGTTGAAAGAACTATTAATAGTGTGGGAAGTACAAGTAAACCCATCGGGGATATGCTTGTATGGTACCGAGGCAACTTCATCAGAGCTATGGACGCTTGGTGGCAATGAAGCAATGCTGGGAAAAGAGATATGAGGAACACACTTTTGTAGATGTTTTCTTGATATGAAAAGTGAAAACCCATGGTTGAACCAAAACCAATCTGAAGTGTGTAGCCACTAAAATAATTTACCTCACTAATTTTCTCTTTGGAAAGGGTGTGCTAGATTACAAGTACTAGAAATTTTGGATTATATCTCTTAGAAATTTGACATCATTGTGGTACCCATGATTATTGGAAAATTTTCTATAGTTTTTTGAGCTTATATTTAAAATTCAGATCCGAAGTAAAGGCCCTAGATGTCTATTAAGATAGATAATTGGTTCTTCTAGTGTGTCACCATTTGTTTAGGCTGCAACAAACCCCCTTTACTTTTTCTTTTCCAAGCGAAAGAAAAGGGCCCCACTACTAAAATTTCGTCCCTAATGACTAATCCTATAATGCTTGAGAATAATGTTTATTATTTTTCCACCTTGAGGGAGTTGGGGGTTTGAACTTGATTTATGATCGTCTTGAATGAGTTTGTTGTTGATGATTTTTTCTGGTTGATAATTCAAATTATGCATCTGCCTGCTTACATGTGGTGCTTCATGTATTCATCTTTATTCTTTCACATGTGGATCCTACTCTTCTATTTCAAACTGCGATCCTAATATGCCGATCAAGAACACTATATCCTGATATGACCTAGCTACATGTGGATCTTGATATGCCTTATTCCTAATTTCGGCCCCTAGGTGTAGAACCCTGACCGATGGAACCATGAGGGGCATGGAACCTTGACTTTTGTGTAATTTGGAATAATTTCCTAATCTTTGTTTTTACTTTTATTTTTTATTTTTGTATATAATTTTTCATTTGATTTATTTATTTATTTGTTTTCTATTTTCTTTATTTATTTCTATTTTACCCTTGGTTTTGGCAAAACCACATGGTTTTTCACGTGGTTTTTTCCTAAAGTTACATTAGATATTTATTTTTACATAGGGGAAAACTAATTTCATATTATATATTTATTTTTACATGGGGTAAATATGTTTTTACATGGATAAATTATTTGTGTTACATAAACAAATTGTTTGTTAAATGATGTGTTTTTCTCAAGACCTAAGGTGTAATATGTACATCCTTATTTTTCTCATATATCCGTAAAACTAAAAAACAATTTGACTTTATATATATTCATTTTTTTATTTATTTTTTTTAAATTTTGTTTTCCTTTCTTATGACCTAAATCCTAGATTGTACATATTCGTTTTATTTTTCCCATCTGATTTAATTTCATATTGATTTTTTTATTTAAATTTCTACATTTTACCCTCACTCACTAAAAACTAACGTAATATCCCATGAGACGTCTCCCCAGGTTTCTCCCCATTGGTCCTCACATTTACTTCGTGGTAAATTCCATGGGAAATTACCAATTTCAAACAACCTTCCTATTTTCTAGGAATCTCCTCCTCCCCTCCCAAATCCCTTGTAAGAGGATTACATGATTATTTTAATATGTCCCAAGACTAAGGTATAAGGAAATCAAACTTAACCTTATTATATTATTAATTGGAGTGTGTCATCGGGAGATTGCATTAGCTTGGTCATCGGAGGATTTACCAAGACTTACCGCCACTCTCACGTCCCTTACCAATGACCATGCAAAATTTAATATTTTGTTGGAAGACCAACCTTAAGGAGGAGGTGTATTACTTTAGTATTAATACTTATCATGGGAAGTATTCATTGTTGGAGAGTTATCGTAGAAGGTTTACCAAGACTCTCCTCACCTCCCTTATCAATGAACATGCATTATTCAATGGAAGATGATTTTAACATTCATTTTGGAGAACATGCACCATTGAAATTGCATTATTTTGATATTTAATATTGAAGAATGTGCACATATCACAAATATTATTCTGTATTCTTCATATCCCATCGAGACTATGTCGTTGAAAGAGCCCATTGAAACTTACCATATGGATTTACCACTTACCCATAGTTACCACCTTCTGACGACCAACCCTTTCGATTGCGCGTTATTTTTATATATCCTTGAAGACTATTTTAAAAAATATATTTGGAAGGTGTGCACCCATGGGGAAATATTATTATTTTATTTTTCTTCACCTCCCATTAGAACATCAACGTCATAAATTACCGTCGACATTTACGTTTTACAAGAATTATCTCACCTCACCTACCAACCCTTTCGACGACCAAATACCTCGATGACCATGCATGCATGATTTTAATAACTATTTTTGGAAAACGTGCACCTATTGGAATGATATATTAGACCAAGGAATTATATTATTTTAATATCTTCGTATTCCATTGGAGTGAACGTAATGTCGTCGGAATCCTCATGAAGTTGGAGTGTCATCAGATGCTTATCCCATTGGAGTGAACGTGCACCCCTCATGCCGATGACAAAGACTTTGGGTTGGGGCAAAGACTTAAAGATGAAGACTTTGGGGAATATCACTTTGGGGAATTTCATTCCTATGTTGAAGACTTTGGGGAATTTCATTCCCTCGACAAAGCCCTGGGGTTGAAGACGTTGGGATGCATTTTAGTAATTATATGTGAGGGGTATTTATTATTATTATTTTTTTCATTTTTTTTTATTAATTTCTAATTTTAGGTGGGTGGGAAAATATTTTATTTTTAATTTTAGTAATTTTTTTATTTTCACATAAGATTAAGGGTAATTTTATTATTTTTATTTGTTAATTATAATTTTACATAGGTTAACTTTAATTATTTTTTTTTCTTTTTATTTTTTTTCCTAATTTTTAGGAGGAAAATTAGCCAAAATTACATTACAAGCCTTAGGTCCTATGCCTGCTCTAGGTTCTTATTCAAATTAGCTAAAGGGTATAAAACCATTTAAACCACTAAGTTTTGGATTCTCTTATGCATGTGGGATTTATATTTGCAGGTTAAGGATCAACGAGCCAGATTCACCCACAGACATGATCAAGGGTTGTTGAGCATTATTTTTCAAAGAGACATATATTGGTCTACACATGTCTTAAATGAGCCCATGATACATCATTAGAAAGGTATTGGACTGAAGAATGTAGTAGTAGAGGTCTTCAGGCTAGACAAGTGACATAGAATGTCAGAAAACAACATACCAAAAAATTGGGGGAAAATTAACTAGGTAAAATTCAAGCAGCCATATCCAAGGCTATGGGCAATGAAATCATGCCTAAGATAGCTCGTTGGAAAGATGGAAGAGAGAAGAACATAATGGCATAGATAATTTTGGTATATTGAGAGCGTAAATTCTCCAAAAAAGTAGAAAACAAAATAGGACCAAATTTAATTGAAGTACGAGTTGTACAATGTTTAAACATTTGCAACATGAGCTACAAGAGTCGAAACTAGACCAGAAAGAGAACAATTGAAATATGAGATGGAGGATAAGAAGTAAAAATGATATTAATCAATAAACAATCACCAGAAACGTCCAGAAACATCATGAGGAATAGAAGGCACCAATAAGAGAAGTCAATAACATTTTTAGATGAATATCATTTGTAAATTGTATGAGGGAGAGAATAACCACTCAGGAGTCTCTTCATGTTTGTAACTTCCACATTTTCATTTTTGAAAATGTAAAAGAATTTTGAATTGTAAATTGACAAAACGAAAGGGAAAATGAAATGATCAACCACGAGAGTCAAAGAGTCTCTCTTGTTTTATAAAGGAGAGCTCACTGAATGTAAAAGATGATTTTTTCCCTTTGTAAATGAAATATGGTACTATTACTTCTGAAGGAATGAAGAGAAAGAGACATTCTGGAAACTTGTGATTTTGGTAGTTGTACATGAGACTATTCTTTGTGCATTTTTCTTCTACCTGAGTAGTATGGAATTTTGTTGTATGAACTATTTCTTCACTCTATTCTATATAGTCATGTTGTTATATGTTTCCTTATGAGTATGGAAATGATGTTATGAATGCATTTTGCAACTAATTTTTGATGTATTTGTAGCATTATTATTATCACCTATCATTGGAATACATGAACTATTTCTAGTTCTAGTGGTATTATCTTTCACCATACTCATCTATTAGTTTTTCTCCTAGGACAAGTTAGAAGTAGTTAGGACAGATTAGTTTACTTTTAGTTTAGATTATATTTAGAGTTAATTAGGATTATTTGGGGGAAAGTTCATTGTTTTCCCCCTCTTTATTATTTTAATTTTTAGTGGCAACCAGGCCCACATATTGGTCGAAAATGCCATCCCAAATGAGAGTAGGTCTAATTGGGACCTTACATCAGACGTTCTCCCTTACATACTTGACAAGCCATTTGGACCCATCAACACAACCATTTCTCATTCGTAAATGGAAATGGGAAGTGGCTACTATTGATTTCATTACCATGTTGCCTAAGACAACATGAGAACATGAATCCATTATGGTGGTAGTAGACAAGTTAACAAAGGCTGGACATTTCATTCTAGTAAAAGTAACTCATAAGGAAACTAATATTGCATAAATATATATGAAAGAAGTTGCTAGGATACATGGGGTGCGTGATAGTATTAGATAGAGATCCCAAATTCACCTCCAATTTTTGGAAGGGGGTGTTTAAGGGATTTGGGACCAATTTGAATTTCAGTACAACATATCACCTAGAATCGGAAGGGCAGAAATAAATGACTAACTGAATAATCGAGGATATGTTGAGAATGTATGTTATGAAAAAGCCTTCCAAGAAGGAGGACTACTTTCATCTAGTTGAGTTTTCCTACAATAGCAGATATCATGAATCCTTGAAGATGAGCCTATTTTAGGCTCTATATGGAAAAAAATGTAACATGCCAGTGATTTGGGATAACCTAGTAGATAGAGTTTGTTGGGGTCCTATAATCATAGGTGATTTGATTATTCAACTATCTATTTGGCATTGCTTCTGTGATGAAGACATCTGTCTTTCTGGAATCGGTTGATTTCACTTCTCCCTTCATCCATTTCACCCGATCCTTCATCGCCTTGCTGCATCCTCTATTCCCTCACCCTCCATCTCTTCACCCCTTCACCAAAATTTGTCCCTACATGAATAAACAAGCTTAGGATAAAAAAACATTAGGTTAATAATAAATGGTTAGTGGCATTTTTTACTAATTAACATATTAAAGTTAATTTAATTAGATTAGTGTTGTTAATAATAAATTAATTACTAATTAATTAAAAACTAAGCTTGCAACTAATTAACAATAATTAATTAAATAATTAGTAATTAGGTTAGTAATTGGGTTAGGATAAAACATTAATTTAAAAAATACATAAAAACTCCATAAAACAATATAAAAACATTTAAAACATATATAAAAATAAAAATAAAAACAAATAAAACAAAATTATTAAACAACAAAACAAATAAAAAACAAAAAACAAAACGTAATAAAACAAAACTTAAAA
>SNQJ01S0153208.1:0-22798 GCA_010110895.2 Picea sitchensis | reverse complement strand
GAAGCATTGTACATGAGTACCTAATATGGCCTAGTTGTCGGGACTCATTTTTTTTTATTACTCCAGAGTGATGTTCAAGAGGGTTGTTGGAAATATTTCTATTTTCTACTCACTAGTTCTATTAGTTAACTGGAGCTAGTTCTATTTTAGACCATCACTATTATGCATGCATTCCTAGGAAAAATTCACTGCTAGTTCAATTTTCTTAATTATGGAATGTTATGTCCTAGATGATTGTGTATCACTCATTCATTCATTATTCAATCATTGATCAACTCATTGTGTATTCACTCATTCAATCATTATTCAATCACTGATAAGCTTTGTTTGCACTTTATTTAGCTAGGTCTCCTGTGCAGGCTTCTATGAAACATTGAAAAAATATGTGTAACATATTTTCTCTTCGAGGCCATGATCTGAAGCAAGAAATGAAGAATTTTTCAGTAACAAATTATGAAAGCAGTTAACCTACAATGAACCTAACATTGACAAAGAGGATAATTTTAAGGAATGGAACAACTAGGATTACATAGATCTATGATGGGACTAATCCAATTTATGCAGTCGTAGCCTATGAGATATTAAAGTAGAGAAAATCCATAATTAATTCAAATTTGGGATTTGATTTCTTAATGTCCAACAACCCATAGTACATTAATACTAGTTTTCTAGGAGAATCGTGATGTTTATATTCCCATACAATTTTAATAGATCAATAAGTCATTTGAACTGATTATTTTAATTTTATTTGTGACTTGAATATTTGAATTATGGATGAAAGGTTTAGGAATGAATGAATGTATTTTTCAAGGTGCATATGTATAAAATTATTGTTTTGTTTATGGCGGGAACTTTCAATCCTTGAGCATGTAATACACATCCAATCACTCGCAAGGAATCCGTAAATATTGAAATCTCCAAAAATATAACAATTGTACAAATTAATTAAGCAACATAATGCATTAAACAAAGTAAAATTAAATGTGTGTGTGTATTTATATATTAGTTATTTTTTTTTTAATAAAGGTTGGAAAAGATTCGACACATCAAGATGCAATTTTTATTTGAAAGTTGTCATTCCATTTAATTTTTAAATTATTTGGGCTACAACTATTGTACACTGGATAAAAATTACTTGGTGTATATGTCGGAATATGCAATACCTTATATAGAACTTTCTAATACTTTTCACCCATAAATTTAAAACCCTCAATATGTGTGTGCATTTATAATTTTGATATTTTCCATAGCATGTGTGAGAATTTATATTTTTGAAATTTCCAAGCATGTATGTCAATTTATATCTTTGCAATTTATAGTAGAATACACAAGTGAGAAATAAGGACATATATATTATGGATATTTCTCTAACTCAGAAGGTTTGTATATGATGTAGCTTAAAGTGGAAAATTAAACAAAATAACATATTTTTTGAGGTAAAATAACATATGTTTTGAGGTAAAATAACATATTTTTCTAATGTAAAAGTATGCATTTGGTTTGTAAGAAATAAGTACACTAACATATCTTCCCACTTCCCATAAAAATTGACATAATCAATGCATCTGGTGAATGAGAAATACAATACAAAATATGCTTGTAACACAAAGCAAGAGTAGTAAAAATTAGGTGATCAACCTATGTTCGATTATTCACCAAAATGTTTTTACAATATATTTAAGATTATATGGAAGTTTGTCTATACAAATGATAAATAAATTAATTAGTTACTTTCATTCACACTTTGGGTGGTTACTTATTTGTAAACTTGAACCTGTGTTTGTTAATGCCAATGAAGAAGATAAACACTTACTGACTAATTAACTTATGCAGCTCAAGCATGATATATGAAACTAAGATAAAAAATATAATTAACCTAAAATTTGGCTATGATTTCATTTATGGAAGATAACTAGTTGTTCATTGCTCTATGCCTTTAATACACTAATGAGTCATTTGAAGTGTGTTGGCAGCCAATTCATTTTTTTTATTATCCTATAAGATGCCTACACCTATGTCTTGCGAACATCAAGTTTTCGTCGCATTTTTTTAAATAGACGACACTTTCATTTCTTGCGACACTTGCAAATTTGTCTTCATTAAGTTTTCACGACTGTAAGCGTGAAAACTTCTCCTGTCGAGGTCACATTTCGATCACTATCTGAACTGTCATGATCTTTTTATCGATATTTTCTATGGCATTTACCTTTGTTTATCGTTATGTGGCTGAAAGGACTTTCGAACTATGCTTATTGGACATTCTTATATTGGTTGAAAAACTTGATTTTGTTGATTTTGTAAGGCATTGAGCATTTGGGTTTATACTTTTTATGACTTGCCTCATCTTTTATTTTTCATAGGGGTTATGATTAAATTTATTATATATATATATAATCCTTATGTTAATCTTTTTATAACTTTTGGCTTGTCAACTACTATGAATTCGTTTGGCATCTTGGTTGAACTTTTGATTATACGAACTATATACATTGGCGCATATATGATTTTGGGTTTTGATTTTGATGTCGGATTGTTAAACATTATGGTATAACTTGCATGCATTAGTATGCACATTTGATTTCATGGGCTGTACACATGACTTAATGGTTGAACGATTATTATGGAGTGAACATCTTTGGAAATCGACGGTTGTACTTTGACCATGATGGTTTTGCATAGCAGACTCCACCACCTTCGCATGCTCGCATTAATGCTTACCCTTTTTCTCGTTCATTGCTGTTGGTTCGAGAAGCTATGCCCCCGTATGCATTGATGAATTCAAACCCTTCCCTTACCATGCGTTCGGCTCCATGGCCCTAGTCGTGAGAGTTGAACCTAATGCCAGTCAAGCCCTGTTGATGTTTGACAATGCCTGCCAAGATTTGGCAGACAGTGGATGGCTTACCTTTGTGAAACGTTTTGAGGGTTTTAACCTGCGTGTAGCCCGACAGTTTTCTACAACCTTCGATGGCTATCGAGCCAAAGTCGGCGATATACTATTG
Source organism: Picea sitchensis (assembly GCA_010110895.2). Lineage (NCBI taxonomy): Eukaryota > Viridiplantae > Streptophyta > Pinopsida > Pinales > Pinaceae > Picea > Picea sitchensis. The sequence goes on along the minus strand of SNQJ01S0153208.1, from coordinate 19,796 downwards.
GAAATTGATGAACAGTTCATTAGCTTAGCCACGGGGTTAGCCACCACTGGACAACGATGGTTCAAGAATTGCAAAGTCGAGGAGGTCCCATGGACACTGCTCTTCCAATCATGCAAAATCACCTCCTGTGATCGAGGTATGCCCGTAACTATGCTCAAACAACGTTGGCATGATTTGTTAATGATAATCAAGTAGTTTATCACCTGTGAAGGTCGATACAGATTGGTGTTCCTACACCACCTACGTTTGCTTATGGTTTTTATGGGATATCAACTCAATATGCCCTATTATTTGCATCGAAGCTTGTTTAAAATATCGAAGAAGTACAAAAGAAATCAGGCTGATAGTAGTCTTTTTCATTATGGGCTTGTTAAGCTTATCGTTGTCTGTCATTTGAGTCTGCACGGGGATAGTTGGAGCAATTTCGTTGCTCGGAATGGTTTCAAGGATTCGAACCCTACACAAGTTGACAAACCTGTGGTGAATGAGGTCAAGGTTGTACCCCCAATACCCTACCATATCCTACTGCCTAAATCCTCGGCTGACCTTCCTATCGACTTACCCCACACTGTGACTAAGAGTGTTGAGACTGTTAAGCCTATGGGAAAAAATCCCAAGGAAAACCTCACTGCAAACGCCAAAGGGAAAAATAATGCACGTTTGATTTCACGGATGGCAAGGAAAAAACCAAAGCTCCCTGTCGAGCCTAACCCTATCATTTTAAGTGAAGACTCTGATTCGGAAGTGGAGCGTTTCTTGGATAGCGAATACCCCTATTCGCAAGGTTTGTGTGCCAAACCCTCGTATGACTTTGTGTCAAACCTACCCCCCTGCCTACAGGATGACCCTAACTACCCAGGCATTAAGTTGTCTTGTGAAACCCTCGATCATTCATCCAAACCCTCTCTTGCTCTGTCTAAACCTATAGTGCCACCCTGTGACCAATGCAGTTCATGGTTAGAGCGATATTATAATGATGTTCCAATACTCCAGTCAAGGATTCAATCTTTGGAAGACCAGATTGCACTGCTTACCAGTCAAAAGGCCAAGCTACAAGCGACAGATAAGAAACAAAAGATGACAGGCTCCATCTNTATGTTTTGATATCATTTGTTTTTGTAAATAATCTAGGTTTATATAACAATTTGAATTCATTTTTAAACAACTCTGTTCACAGCATTGAATGGCTCTATTACATTGTATGCATTCTATACATAGCTTTGCTTTGACTAAATGGAATCTCGTTTTTCCCAGTTAAGCTTCTATTAGATTTTCATCGATTTGATTGATCTTAGTGTGGATTTGATTTGTTTGATTGGGTTAAAGTGGATGCTCTGCTGTCAATCGAAGTCGTTTGTATCTATTCAAGACGGGAAATGTTTCTTATACTCAATTTAGAACACAATCACATTTCGATTCGATCTCGTTATAATTCACGCGCTGTGATTGGCAACGATTTTGGTAAGGTTAATTGTTATGGTTTTGATGTGCCATATGACCTTCGAGCAACATGAATACAACTTGTATCGTTTTCAATGTGACTCTGTTTCTTCGGAAACATTGCTTTTTATTTTAAGCCTGTACAAACACGCTCAAATCGTGGAATGGATTTTATTGCTTAACGATTATGCTAAACCCCAGCCGGTTAATTCACATTGATTGAAGTACTGTTAACTCAACCATGTTATCATTTGGATTCGTAATTACAATGGATACTCTGTTTGAATTTGATTTGTAGAGCGAGATTGGCTATATTCGGATTCACGATTTATTTCTATATTAAACTCAGTCATGATTTGTTTGAAATTAATGATTTCGTTCAATACCAATCAAGTTTATTTGCCCAGTTTGCCATAACCAATTATCGTTGATGTCGATTCTATTATGACTGTGATCAAAGTCAAAATGATCTGGTTACGATTTTGTATGAGTTGATTCTCACACCTGTTTGAATTAATCTACTTGTGGCGTGAATCCTTTAATGTCGTGACAACTATAATAATCTTAAAACGAGTTTGTTTCAATCTAATCATATCTCTTGTTGTTGGAAGAACACAACGATTTGTTTGGTTGCATTTCTTTCAAACTGGATATGAAACGATTTTCAAAATTGTTTGATTTTGATTCTGTCTATCCGATTTATGATAACAATCGAAACAGAGTATGCCTATTGCCCTATTCGGTTATTGAATTTTGATTTTATTTGATTTCAAATGATGTAACATTTTCAAATGAAATGATTCATTTTCAAACGATTGTTGGTTGTTAATTCAATTTGATTTTATTAAAAAGATTTGATTTAATTTTAATTCTGATCCTGTATCTTATTTTAGACTAGCTATAGAATCAGATGATTCTGTAGCTAAGTCTGTAGAATTTAATTTTTATTGTTTTATTAATAAAATATCTCTCTAACTTGTTATTTTTTGTTCATTTCAGGTGAATTCGAAATTTCATGGGGTTTGATGAACAGTTTAGAGGATATTTGGATATTTTGATTTCATTTTAGTTTCTTAGTTTAGTTGATCTTGGGAATATCTTCCCAGATTTTGTAAACAGTTTGATAACTTCCATAGGGAGGTTTTACCTTGTGGAAAAACTTATAAATACTCATTATTTTTGTAATAATATCATCCTCATTGGTGGGAGAACAAGGATATGGAATTTTAATACAGACTGAGACAGAATTTGATATTCTGCTACAGCTTTAGCTTTTCATAATATCAATATTTTGTTCATGTTTATGTGTATCTATTTGCATTTGGTTAATGACTACTTTAGCTATCTTAGTCTTTTGCAAATGATATGATTTAATCAATATAATCCATATCTGATTTCTTCCAGTATTTAAAAACATAGCAATTACTTGATTCAGTTTGTGAACGACAGATTTCTCTTCTTCATAAGTTGAATTATTAAGTATAAGTTTTTGCATAATAGGTTTCCCTTATTGCAGAGATTTATAAATCTTATAATTGTTATGATTTTTTATGTCTTGTTTGTCCTGTAAACAAACTCAAAGAGCATTGCAACTTATCGTTTACGAGAAGCTTTTGGATTATCCAGTGTGAGTTTCCTTCCTCCGACCAGCTTCGAAGTCATCATACGTAGGACAAATTTGGAGCGTTTCCAGGTTTGTTTGTTTAGTATATTTGTTAGTATTTTAATTAGAAATATATGTAGTTAGTATATTAGATCGTTTAATTTCAGTAAGTTTTACTTCTTGTTCATAAAATCATAAAAATCAAAAAATATCTTTGGCTGTCTTAGGACAGAAAGCAAATGAGTTTTACAGGTTTTATTCAAATCTGCAAGTTGTAGATATTGTCTATTTGTGAATAAGTTGTAATTCAATTAGTAATTAGATAGTTAATTATTAGAGTTAGTGTAATAGTAATTAGTAGTTTGTATATACAATAGTTAGAGTAGTTTATATTTAGTTTTAGTTTAATTTATTTAGTAGTTTGTTTTAATTAGATTACTGTATTAGTTTGTTCTTTTATTTATTGTTTGTTAGTTTAGTTTGTTTTGTTTAGTTAATTTAGTTTGTTTTATATAGTTAGTTAGATCAGTTAGTTTAGATTAGTTTTCTCTTTGGTTTTCCTAGGACCTTAGATCGGCTAATGGAGCCGCTAAACCCGTCAGGGTGGTTCATTCCAAACGGTTTGGGTTATTAGACAACCCCAGACCGGTTCCACTCTCTCAGTTGATGGACGGTCAATTTCGCCCATCAACAAAGTGATGATTTTGGTTTTCTACGATTCGAATATTTCAATTGTGGTTGAAAGATTTATGGAGGAATGATTGTATTTTAGATAAGTAGAAACCAAAAACTTAATACTCTCACATAATCCTTGAAGAATGAAGTAGGGATAGTAGAATGGTGCACATCCATACAATTAGCGTTATGTTGTGGACCCAAAAAAAACCCTTTACTTTTTCTTTTACAAGCAAAATAAAAGGGGACCCCTACTAAAATTTTAAGCCTATTTCCTAATCCTCTACTGCTTGATTCTGATGTTATTTCTTTGCTTACTTTGAGGCACTTGAGGTTTGGTCTTGGTTGATGATTGTTTTGATGGAGGTTTATTATCCTTTTAGATCTTATGATTTCAAATGTATTCATGATTCTTAGTTTACCTATGATGTTTCAATGGAATTCATATGAGTGGTTGACACATTGTCTTCCTACCTTATACAGTTTCCCAAGTGTTTAATGATTTTATATGGTTTCAAGGTTTGATGATCTATTATATGTCATGATTGAGTTTGATGTAGGTTGTTAATTATTTCCCTGGATGACTTATTCAAAGCTTGCTAGCATATGGTTCTTAACATCTTCATCTTTATACTCATATATTGGACAACCCTTAATTTGATTCATAAGGTCATTAATCCTTTCTATGTGTTGGAGATTAGATTTATGCAAATTTCATGATAGTTTTAATACAAATCATTGATGATTGACTTTGATAAACCTATCATCTTCATGCTTTTCAAAATATAGAATTATTCATGATTTTTCTTAAAGACAAGGAAATATAATGTTTCAGATATATTGGTGAATGTCCTCTTAATCACATAATTGATTTCTTCTCCTTTTTTGGTTGCCGGAACAAGTTAGCATGATATCCTTTCTTCATGATTGCTCCAACCTTGAGATGCATGTGGGGGAATAATTTTGTCTTCTTCCCCTTTTATCCCTCCTTTTCTCTATCGATATGTCCCTCTCTTTTCTTCTGTTATTTTCACTAACTAAATCTCATAGTTGGATTCTTCTCATCGAAATATTTCCAACTACTGTAACCATACTTAAATATGAGTTCTGGATCAAAATTTATGGTCTCCCAAAGTTTCCTAAGAAAAATATCACCTTTCCCACCTCCCTGCCATGCGACATCCATGTGGCCCCCTCTCTCCTTTTCCATCCATCGCAACGCTGATATCACTGATGTGGTACCCACCACCCTCCTCTTCGTCGTCGGTTTTACCCATGGTCCACTTCCCTCTTTCCCAGCCAATTCACCGACAACGACGCCCTCCACTTTATCATCGTCGGGACTCCATTTATCCTAGACTTTGTACTCTGCTCCATCCCGAGGATGACACCCTCCTTCAATATATCCAACGACCCTCGGGAGTTGGAGATCGATGGCCATGATCTCATAGGTGCCATGGAGCTAGCCAACAGTTAACCCTCACCTCGGAATCAACACCAACCTATCTCAGATCCCAAGCAAATCATAAGCTGCCACATGTCACCCCTTAGGAAACGCTAACTTCCATGTTCACATCCTAGTAACCCTGAATAGTTGATGTAAATAATTTTAATATTTATTATTTGTGATTTATTATTTTATTTTTTATTTTCATTATTTAAAAAAAAAAAAGAAGGAAAAATTGGAAAAAAATTATGCTACAAGCCATCAGTCCCATACCACTCAGACTCTTTTCCAACTATCCATAGGGGCTAGACTATTTCATCACTAAGTGTTTATCTCTTATGCAGGTGGGATTCCTCTTATTGCAAGTTGAAAGATCAATGGTCCAGATTAATCCACAAGCTCGATCAATGATTGTTGAGTGATGATTTTCAAACGACCATAACTTTTTATACATGTGTCAGAATGAGGCCCCTCGTTAGAAAGGTATCAGAAAGAAGAATGTAGTAGTACATGTATCCAAGCCATAAAATTGACAAAGGATGATATAAATGCATAACACTACATACCATGAATTTGGAGAAAAAAATGGATGTGCCAACTTCAAACAATCGTATTTGGAGCTACGAGTAACGAAATCAAGATTGGGATGGATATATGGGAATATGGAGGAGAGAATAATAGGCTAGGATAATAAGTGTTGGATAATGTTGAGCATAAAAGGTCTGAAAATGAAAAACATAGAAGGAAACCGAATTTGGATGAAGAGCCCACTATGCAAACTTCAAACAATTATATATCAATATACAAGAAACAAAATCAAGCCATCAATAGCTCGATGGAAGTATGAGACATAGGAGAATAATCCAGAATGATTTCATGTAGCAGAACAAAGCCATCAATTCCAAAAATGACAAAATAAATTCATAAAATGACCCAACAGACAGAGTGGATAATAAATTTAAATAGATATCATTTGTAAACTTCTATAGGGATAATGTAACCACCCATGATTCTCTTCAGCTCCCATTTGTAACTCCCACATCTACATTTTCAAAATGCAAGAGAAATTTGAAATGTGAAAAAAGACAAAATTAAAGGAAAATGAAACGAATGGTCATGAGAGATGAGAGTCTCTCTCTTGTTTTATAAAAGAGAGCTAGTTGAATCTAATATTGACTTTTCCCCTGAGGATTAAAGAGCAGGAGGCATTTCGAAAATTTGTGATGTTGATGGGTATATTGGATACTATTCTTTATGAATTTATGTTTTAGCTGAGTAGATAGGATTATGTTATATGAATTCTATTTGCACTATGTTCTGTTTGCTTATTTTGTCACATGTTTTCTTGTGGGTAAAAAAATGATGTTATAGATGTATTGTTCAACTATTTGTCTGTATATCTGTAGCATTATTGTTTTCATATATCATTAGAATACATGATCATTTTTTGTTTCTGATGGTGTTATATTTATTTGTACTCATTCTTTAGTTTTATTATGGGTATAGGTCAGAATTAGTTAGATTAGATTAGTTTTCTTACAGTTAGATTAGACATAGGATTATTTAAAACTCTTTGGGGGGGGGGAGTCTGTTGTATTTATTCTTTTATTTCTTTTAATTATGAGTGGCAGCAGGGCCCATAAACTCACGAGAAACACTAGACCAAATGAGAGTATATCTGACTTGGACATGCCATCAGGTGTTTTCCTTTATCTGTTTGACAAGCCATTCAGACCCGCCAACAAAAATGGTGCTAGAAGGAGGGCCAGATGACAAGTTGATCATGTGGAGTCGTTTGTGTAAATTTTTGTTTTAATTTACTAATGGATCCATCCCATATCCCTTTATGGAGGTTTTTTTCTAGTACTATACCTCCCAAACCTCCTAGAAATATTTTACATTTCTTGTCACAACTTAGATTTGATTGCGAGAGTGAAATCTTTGCCTCTGAACATGCTTTACATTTTTTGAAATTTTGTTGTTCTCACAATATTAGTGATATAAATACCATTTTCAATTTATTCATTCTCACTTTTGTAGGTCAAATTAAGAGTTGGTGCGAGACTTTGTCAACCGCCTCTATTCACACATGGGAACAATTTATGCGTGAATTTTTGCATGCTTTCGAGAACTATGATTATGATCATTTGTGTGTAGAAATTTTAGAGCTTAAGAAGAACGGAGATGATTCCCTTGAAGATTTTTTTATCAAATTTACTCATCTTTGTTGTATATTTCCTTTGGATGATAGGCCCTCTAACAATGATTTGATTTCCTAATTAGTTTCTCTTTCTAATGAAACATACGAACCACTGAATGAAAGTTCTAAATCACATTTTAATCTTTCTTCACAAGTTGATTTGGATTTAAATAAAAAAGTTGAAAATACTAATGGTTTAGATGGACTTCATATGCCTGGATCTTTCTTTACTATGGGGGATGTAAATCAATAGATAATTTTTTTTCTGGAAGAAATATATGTATCCTCTCATCACTCCATTCCCCCTTTCTTTCTTTGTGATGAAAAAGAGACCTCTTGTGTTGTAAATTCAAGTCCAATTTTTTCTGTAGCTACCTAAGAGGAGGATTTTCCTATTGATAATGGGATACTTCAGGTGACACCGATGGTTATGTCAGGCTCTCATTATCCTCTCTCTTCTTTTCCATCACAAGAAATGGAGGAGGGAGATATGGAGAAAAACTTGAAAGTTGATCATTTTGTTAATGAAGAAAATCTAGACTCACTTAAAATAAATTTGTTCTCACACTTCGATAATTTAAAATTAATTTATGTTGATTTGGACTGTCCTAATATTTTAAATTCTCGTAGTTCAATTGACATAGAGAAATATTGTTTTCCTATTACTTATAGGTCATTTATTGAAACCTCTTGTTCTAATGACTCTTATGACTTGCTTCTCTCTTCTAACCATGAATATGCTTTGAAATATATTTCATATTCTCATATGGTGCAGGAGCAAGATAACCATGTTGATTTTTTCACTTCAAGAGAAGAGATAAACATGCAGAACATACCTCTTCTATCTCAGCAATATACTTTTAACTTGGAAGAGGAAAACCATCTTGAGAAAGAATGTGTTGATTGTGAAACCACACCTAGTGTAGATCCCACCAATTCACAATCATCCAACGATGTTTTTAAAGAGGAGGAACTACCATCTAGGGAGTCACTTTATGAAATTTTTTCTTGTTCTAGAGAATATTTAATGTCTCTTAATTCTTCCACTTATTTTCATTTGTATCCTTATCTCTTTAATGGTTTGAATTTGTAGGAAACCACCCTCCATCCGACTCAAATAGACTCAATGGGACTGACTCCTTTTGATATAATTGATGGAGGCAATGTACATATGGAAGACAGAGAGGATAAGTCCTATTCCCATGAATGAATCAAAACTAAGACTTATCAACCCTTTTCATGGGATAAAGGGAATGCTATAGTAGATGTATATCAGACTGTGTCTTCTTCTTTTTCATCTTCATTTTTTTATTATCAATAGTGAATCTTCTTGTTCAAGTATCCATTTTCCTGATATTGTTGATACTAGTGGATCGCACCATTGTCTTGAAATTACCTCTCATACCATGGTGGATGCTTGTGTATGTAGATCATTTGTTTCCACTAATTTGTCTCAAGCTAATGGTTACTTGAAGTGTGAGTCTAGGGAGGCTTGCCAAGATAATGTGGCACTTCGGTCTATGCCAATGATTATGTTGTGCCCTAATTATTTTGGTTTTTCTTCAGGGATAAACAACTTTATTATCATGAATATTATCTCACCGAGCACACCTCACACATATTCTATCCATGGTTCTCATTTTATATGCCACTTTCCATTGAACTACCTCCATCAATTCTATGTCAGTCATGGTACATTTTACATAGAATTGAAGCATGGTTGGAGAGATCTTACTTGTATAGACTTCCCATGAATTATCAATATGAAAATTTTAATATGATGGATAGAGTTTATCATGAGTTAATTCTTCCTACTTTTAGTGGATCCTTATTCTAGGCACTGTCACTAATATTTTGTCTTGAACATGTGTATATAGGCTTGGGATTACTTGGATGGATACATTGGAATTATGACTTTACATAGTTCATTTTTCAACCATTGTAGCATAGAGTAGGAGTAGGGTAGAATAGTATAGTGTCTTTCATTTACAAAGTTTAGCTTTTCTTTCTATTTTTTTTTTTAAATTCGTTTTATGTTTGCATTCTATTTTCATTACCGTTGGTTGATAAATAAATGAATTATTAGCAGTGGTGGAAATAAATAAAAGGATTGCACATTAATTTTCCCTTGATTGGATTTTTCAATGTAATCTTGATATAGTGAAATTTTACTTCATCTCATTGTCAATTTTTTCTATGTGCTGGGTAATTTTCAGATCGCTGATTTTTATGCTTGATCACCATGTCAAATATTTTTGAAGCATTGGGTTATCTTGCAAGTGAGATGTTTTAAAATAATATTATTTTTTCTCTCTTGTAATGAAAGTGGACAAACAGGATTTTCCCATACTCGTATCGACTATTGGCCCTCGACCAAGTTTTGAGGAAACGTTGGTCATGTTTGAACATTTTTGGGACTTCGATAGGTTGGTCGAAAATGGAGTGCTCAGACAAAGCAGAGAACACAGTATCTCACCCACTTTGCGGGCTTTTTGGGATTTTTAGGGTTTATGTAACGGGTATGGGATGTTGGCCCATGGGTTTACCCATTCTTAGGCCTTTTTGTAATGTATAAATAAGTAGCTAGGTGATGTATGTAGGGGTGTATGTGAAGAGTCTAAGAGGTCATTGGCTTAGTGAATGACTAGAGTATGTTAAGACTTGCAGAGCTAAGTGCAAGTGATTGTAAAAGGCTTTGTGCGCAGACTGTGTAAGGCTTTGTGCCCTAACTTGGGGAAGGAGGATCTGGGGAGGTGCACACAAATCTCATGTCCTTTGCGGACTCATATCTGTGGCTTGGTGCATGTAAGAAGATTGAAAGAGACTAATAAAGAAGAAGAAGAGTTGGTGGACATAGCCCCACATTGGGGTGAACCATGTATATCCTGTGTTGATGTGATTTGTGCAATGATGTTCATGTTATTTATGTATCTATTTTCTTAGTGCATTGTTCTTGATGTATGATAGATAGATCTATGAATGCTTAGTGCTTTATGATGTGAATGGATGTTAGATCTGAGTTAATGCTATGTGCTAACTAGTTGGAAACTACTTGGTTTTGGTTGTTACTGCATTGTTCTGTTATTAGGGTTTCATCTACGATGTGAATGGGATTTATGAACTAATGCATATTGACCAGATAAGTGCTCTGTTAAGTGTTGGAATCACAAATCTGTGTCCCATATTGGTTGTAGATACCTGAGTCCTACAACCCACCCTGCCTCTACCTTAGGTGAGACTTCATCTTCTTCGCAGGTGTTTCCAAAAGGGTCAGTAGCTAGGGTTTTTTTGGTGCGTTGTTGAAGCATTAAACCCTGGGTCTACCCATGTGCCAACAAATGCTTCTATTGTCAAGACCTAAAACTGTGATTGTTGGGAACTAAAGAAAAGAGAAAGCTCTGTGCGTAGATCTGTTGTTGTGGTGCACAGTACTCTACTTGACTTGCAAAGCTTTGTGTTGAGAAATAGAAGTTTGATCTAAAGAAAAAGGGTAAGATCTTAAAGCTTTGTGCTCTGGTAGAGGTAAGATAAGTGGAAATGTTTGCTTCAGAAATATGAATATAGGTATGTTTGATAGATTTTGTCCTAGTCTAAAAACTAGGGCACGACTAGAAGAAAGTGTTGATCTGAATAAATTTGATAGAGATAGTGAAAGATATGTTATTCCTATGCATATATTTAATTTTTGGACTAACAAGTGGATGCAGGAACCCAAAAAGATTTTTTGTAGATTGCAGGTCCATCACTGGGATCCCAGTGTGCAGTACAGGAAAGGTTGGGGATCATTTAAAAGAAAGAGAGGATCGACACTATGTTATAACTACAGAAGGCCAGGACATCTTGCTAAGGAATTCCCTAGTACATGTCCTATTTGTCTATGTTGTAAAGCTATTTGTCACAGAGTTGAGGATTTCCCTAGAATGATTGCCAAAGTTGAAAAAATGAACATGAGACAAGAAAACTGTAAAGAAGGTCAAGAGACTAAGGATACGTTAGAAAACCAGAAAGAATCAGAGACTATATTATTACAGATGAAAGAAACACTGAATGATCACAGATACATCAATTTACCAAAGATCTTAAAGGAGAAGCACTGCATAAAAACTAGAATAGGAGACTTCGACATAGACTGTATCTTGGATGAGGAAACATGGGTGAATATTATGCTAGAAAGAACTTGAGAAATTTTGGGAAAAAATGCTATAGTACCTTCTTTGGGAAGGATAGGATTGTTTAAAAGAAAGATGATAACCGTATGTAGAAGAATTACTAATGTACCTATGATTGCTCATGGAACATCGACAGAAGAAGAATTTGAAGTCATTAATTTTGTTGAGAAAAGTGCCCCTTTTTCACTTTTGTTAGGAAAGGCCTGGATTGAGAAAGATCAGATCCGAAGGAAAGTAGAGGAAGAAGATACAAAATAGAAAAAGCAAGAATTAAGGGACTTCATAGCCAAGAAAATAGCGTGACTAATAGAAGAACAAGAGGATAAGTCAAAGCAACAGAGGACCAGAAAATTAATTATCGAAGTTGGAAGAACACAAGAAGACTTAAAGAACCTGTCCATATAGGAGAGAAGATCATCCACCTTGGAAATAGTAAGAGAAGAGGTACTACACTTGAACCCTTTGAAAGACCCTCAGCAATGAGAAGTTACTACGCTAAAGGAAGAAAATAATAAGAATGGAAAGAGGAATAGAAAGACTCAAATCATAGGAAAGAAGGCCAGAAAGCTCAGTAAGAAGAAAGTAAATCTATAAAAACTACAGGAAGTTCTAGAGAAGACTTTGCAGAAGGCAGGCTTACAGAACTTGAACCTCGTCGGAATAGCAAAACCATGCAGAATGTCACTTCACCACAGCAAAGATATATGACTGTTGGAGGCATCCCAACCATTAGAACGATGCTTTGGAATGGCTAGAAACATAGTTATTGCTGGAAAGATAGCCATTGCACCATTGAGACCATGCCATAACAGATGGAATCATATTGATTAAGGAAATTCGACCCATTGAAGGAATACATTAGGACGTTGCTTATTTAACCCATTGAATGCTGCATCGTGACCACTTTTTTCAAACTGAGATATTCACACTAACAGAGAGTCGATTGCATATCATGTTGTGCTTTCTAGACCTCTCCATTGATTTGATTACCTTGAGTGACTGTTCACCTACCCGATCCTCATGACTACAAGTGTGAATGTTGGGCAAGCATAATGCGCGAGAGAAGTTTGTAGAGGATATCTTGATCGACCTCATGGCTGAGAAATTTATTTCTATAGGAATACATGCATCGTCAATGGGTGGATTGCAAGCATACCCCTCAACTGGATGTTGATCTGTGCCATCTTGAACCGTGATTGAGAAAAGGAGAAAGCACCGCAACGATCTGGCGAACGAAAAGAAGATCTCGTTGATCTTGCCAGACTACATCCCTCCTTTGGCTGGCATGGTTATTCATGACAGTGTCCCACATGATTTCGAGTACACGCTAATCACTACGTACCTCCTAAAGGGGATACATGCAGTCGAATCACAGTTGGGACTGATCCCAGCCCTCAAGATCAATGATTTCAACCTTGGAGATCAAAAGAATTATGCGATGCTCACACCGCATAGATACCTGATGAGGACGATCGAGAAGAAGCCCAGGATAGTTCCCCAGCTGTGGATTAAGGTGATCATGAGATCGACAATCCTCAACATGATGAAGACACCCCACTTTGGAAAACATCAAGAGGTTAACATGTGAGTTAAACTCCTCTTGTTGTGATACCATGGAGTCTATATTTGGTTGGATAGGTGCATCACTGTGGATCTAGCACTGATCCATATGATCACTGGATTGAGTATACAGGGACTAGACCCTCACTAGTTCTACTCAAGGAAGGCGTCACATTGGTCCCTAACACAGCGCATCAAGGAGGCGTATGGCAATGTGGAGAAGGGGAAACAAGGCTACAAGGTAGCCTCCATCCAGGATGGTGCAGTGCGCCTAGCTTGTCAACTTATAGTAGGCAAGATCGTTTGAAATAACCATCCTACATAAGTCACAGAATTCATAGTTGACCTCACAAGGAAGTGTGTTGAAGGAATGCAGATGAATTGGGCGAGCTACCTCGTCAATGAGTTTGAGAAGGACTGTCGTGAACCGTAGGACCAAGGCTATGAATTTCACTTCAGTTGGTTGTTGATTCTCATTGCATTTGTTGCTTGGGAGATGTTGGAGGGAGCGACATTCCTGAAAGTCGATCCATTGGAGCCATTGGCCGCGAGGTTCACCACCTTGTGGTATACGAATGATATGGTGAAGAAGTGGTAATCAAATGCGGTGTTCCACGCTTACTACCTACATCTCAAGTGCACCATTGAATAATTCCCCTGAATGACCCCAAACACCTTGCATACATATAGGCCACTAGCTAAGTTCCATGCAGACCGACACTTCATCTACATCACTGTGTGCACGAATGAAAGTAAGGAGGAGTTGCAGTCTTACTATAAATTGACCAATGAAGACATGGAGGAGATAACCAAGGAATGTCCATCCAAATTCCTTGTACCAGACGAGGATACAAAACTCTCTGGCCCCATCGGAATCCCTTTGGTCACCCAGACTAAGTATGACGGACCAAGCAATGCAAAGAAAAATAAGAAAAAGGAGAAAGTGTAGGACATAGACAGTGAGGAGAAGGACAATGCATCAGAGGAAACTATGCCTGACTCACCTGCAGGAGGAGGAGGTGATGAAGTAAACCAAGAGGAGGAAGGGGAATAAGACAAGAAAGAAAAGGGAGAAGTGACACTACCAAAGGATCCCCTTACAGAGGTCGAGACATCAAAGAAAAGGAAGGTTTCTACACAGAAACCCTCAGCGCAGAAGAAGACCCAAGCCAATAAGCCTCATCCACAAAATATTCTCACAGTGGATGATATCCAACTCATCATCACAGTTGTAGAAGATGCCTCAGAGGATATCCTACAGAGACATGAAGCAAAGAAAGAAACACTGTATGACAGAATTGACAAAGAACTGAAAGACATCCAGCACGCTATCCAGGTGAGCCGCACAGTGTCTACTATGACATCTTCAATAGAGAGTGTAGAATTGGGGGATGAATCCACCCAACTATGCAGATTAGCAGATGCAATAGAGACTCAACTTCATTGAGTCCAAGAAGAAAAGGAGAAGGCCATAGAGGCCTTGAAGCAAGAAAAGGAGTAGGCTTTAGAGAAACTTCAGGTTGCGTAGCAAGAGAAAGATGACCTTCAGGCGAAGTTCGAAGCGGATAAAGAGAAAATCTAGAAAGAGAAAGACCAACTCCTTGCCGAGAAGACTTTGGTTAGAGAGGTAGTGACTAGAGAACTTCTCTCTGTGCTGAGCTTGGCATAGATGGAAGAAGAGACAACCAATATCCAAGTGGGGAAGCTCACTGAGGCCATTCAGTAGCTTCAAGAAAGAGTAGTAGAACTAGAAATTTAAGCAGTGTTCAGCACTCCGTAAGAAGTGCGGGATCAGAGGGAAGAAGATGCCAAGAGCGCAGTAGAATGAATCAGGGTGTTGGCCTCAGAATGTAAGAAACTAGGTGACCGAAGTGTGCAAACTTATGAGGGCCATGTAGAAGACCTAGAGCTGAGGACATTCGAAGCACAGATCCAGGAGGAAAAGCAGCAGGCCTCCACTGTGCAAGCATAGATGAAGCTGCTTACTGCAGTTGAGAAGATGAAAAGGTCACAGGAGCAGTGCACAGTTTAGCAACAGGTTACTGCTATCTAGAGCAAGGTCATGGAAGTGACAGAAAGGCTCCACCCGATGCAAGACGAAGCCTCCACACTTTTTGAAGATATTGGGGGACAAGGCTCACAGCTAGAACAAGTAGTTACAGCAATCAAACAATGCTTGGAAGGACTTGTCATCGAGCAAGTGATTAAGGAGTTCATTGCACAGGAGGCTCTAGCGAAGTAGCAAGTTGAGGTTGCTCAAGCTAAGATCGAAGCCTTCGAGGCAGTGTTTCCTAGATCAGAGTGACTTGGGATGAGTCACAGGTGAGTGTTGGGGGCTTGTTGGCCCTCGACCAAGTTTTGAGGAAATGTTGGTCATGTTTGACCATTTTTGGGACTTCGATAGGCTGGTCAAAGACAGAGCACCCAGGCGAAGCAGAGATTGCGGTATCTCTCCCATTTTGCGAGATTTTGGGGATTTTTAGGGTTTATGTAATAGGTATGGAATGTCAGCCCATGGGTTTACCCATGCTTAGGCCTTTTTGTAATGTATAAATAAGTAGCTAGGCGATGTAAGTAGGGGTGTACGTGAAGAGTCTAAGAGGTCATTGGCTTAGTGAATGACTAGAGTATGTTAAGATTTGTAGAGCTAAGTGCAAGTGATTGTAAAAGGCTTTGTGCACAAACTATGTAAGGATTTATGCCCTGGTTCGGAGAAGGATGATGTGGCAAGGTGCGCGTAGATCTCATTTCCTTTGTGGAATCATCTCTGTGGCTTGGTGCATGTAAGAAGAATGAAAGAGACTAATAAAGAAGAAGAAGAGTTGGTGGACATAGCCCCACACTGGGGTGAACCACATATATCCTGTGTTGATGTGCTTTGTGCAATGATGTTCATGTTATTTATGTATCTATTTGCTTAGTGCATTGTTCTTGATGTATGATAGATAGATCTATGAATTCTTAGTGCTTTATGATGTGAATGGATGTTAGATCTGAGTTAATGCTATGTGCTAACTGGTTGGAAAGTACTTGGTTCTGGTCGTTACTATGTTGTTCTATAATTAGGGTTTCATCTACGATGTGAATAGGATTTATGAACTGATGCATATTGACCAAATAAGTTCTTTGTTAAGTGTTGTAATCACAAATATGTGTCCCATCTTGGTTGTAGACACCTGACCCCTGCAACCCCCCTGCATCTACCTTGGGTGAGACTTCATCTGCTTCGCAAGTGTTGCCAAAACGACCGGTAGTTAGGGTTTTGTTGGTGCGTTGTTGAAGAGTTGAACCATGTTTCTGCCCCTGTGCCAACATCGACATAAGTCCAATCTAGAAAAGTTTTTCTAATTGAGATTCTTGTGGGTTTTGGGTTTGTTTTCCCACACGCAGTAAATGGAAATATGAGTTACTAATTCTACCCATTCAATATTGAAACCACTCCAATTCCTTACATTTATTTGAATGGTTTTTTTGGGTTTTGAGTTTTTCAAATAATTTCTTTTACATCCACTCTTTTATTTGATTACTTTCAGCTAACATGAATTTTTTGCATAGACTTTTCTTGCATAAAGAGCTGAGTTGATTTTCACTTTTTTTAGTTATTTTCTATTAGCACTTTTAGTTTTGATTTCTGGGCACTGGATGCATATATATTATGCTATGTTTAGTTAGTTTTCAAGGAGGATTTCCATCTATTATCTTGAATCTCTCTTCACCAAATATTCCTCTCACACACACCATCAAGAGACTTTCATTCACACTGTCTAGATGCATTTTTTGACAATTATGGACATCATGGCTACTTAAATATCTCTTTTGATATATTTTTCATAAATTACTTGGGAACACATCTTTCTTTTCCCCAACTAACTGATTGATCAAAGACTCATCTCAGTACTATCAATTCAATGGATTTTCAGACCTCATGTTTTTTTCAACAATATCTTTTCATCCTTTAGGTTTGCTGATTTTGGGTCACTCATTATGGTCACATTCTTGAGTAGTCTAAATTTGATCATGGTTGAGAATTACACACTTATCTCATGTTGAAACCATTCAAATGTTTGATAATTTTAAGTATCTTAATGAAATATATCAAGGCAACTTCTACGATTCCAATTTTGAGTTTTCAACATTTATTTTCATTTTAACCATGGTAATAATTTTCAAGGTGTGAATTCATTGCGGGATGTAACCCATCAATGTATTGGGCCCCACACTCTTCAGCATTCCTTGAACTCAAAAAACAGTCTATTCCTACATTGAAAAGATAAACATGTTTGGTTAATTCTAGTACATCTTCTATTTTGATCCCTCTTACTCATGAGCTTGCTGATTTTTTAATTATATGTCTCACTCTTTGAACGTAAAACCTATCTAGTGGAGAGACAAGATATACACTCTTCTTTTTCATTTCAATTTTCTCTTATTCTTTTACATGTGCAAGTTAGAGGAAGAAGTTTATGGTTTCTCTACTTGGAACACTCTTGGGAGCTTGAGGCTATTAGTTTCATGAACTTTCCCATCACGCCAATCTTATTATTTATAAGAAATCTGATCTTACTTTATTCAATTTTTATTTCTAATTTTCACTTGGGTTGGGGAAGTCAATCCATCTAGGTTGTGACCTTAGATCATTCACAAATTTCCCAAGTGTCTTAATTGTTGCTATCATTTCATGATGATTTCATCTTGCCTCTCACAAGGTTGAATATGATCATGTTAATGTTTCACATTATTATTGTCAATAATCAGGAGAAACACATACCTTGAGATGCAATGTTGACAATATTTAAATCATGTCTTTATGAATAGAGTTTGTTGATGGATTGACATATTTAGAAGATAAATGAAATTGGATTCTAATGGTCCTTTTTGTTTAATTTGATTGACCATGATTTCATGAACAAGACATTATGTCTAGAGATCCAAATATCACAACAATCATGACACTAAAGTCTTTTGGTGAAAGGAATTTTGAGGGAAATAACATATTGCTCATATCTCAGGAAGAAGGATGTGATATTTGATTGAATGGATAACTAATGA
Source organism: Picea sitchensis (assembly GCA_010110895.2). Taxonomy (NCBI): domain Eukaryota; kingdom Viridiplantae; phylum Streptophyta; class Pinopsida; order Pinales; family Pinaceae; genus Picea; species Picea sitchensis. The sequence continues at coordinate 1,653 of SNQJ01S0153208.1, read as the reverse complement.
ATACTTGATGACTACATTGGCCTTTAAATAGAGTTTTATGAAAAACAACTTAGTTTAAGTTTACTTTAGCTTAGCATGTTTTTCCTAGAATTAGTTTTAATTCTAGTCTTTACTTTTTAATTTATTTTAATTTCCTTTTAATAAGTCAGTCATTTAAGAGGAGGATTTCCTCCCAAACTGCCTAAGAGTTGATCACAACATTCTCTTTTGTTATGAAAGTTGGGAAAATGGCTTATGCAACCAACAACTCTGAATTTTTCTCTTGAAATGAAGGCCACATAGGGAAGTGTTAGTCTAAACTTGGATACTCATATTCCTTTGAAACATTTTTGGATTGATAAATCAAGATTGTCACCAACTTATCAGTCGATCAAAAATATCTTTTGTTTCATTTATAAATTCCTATTTTGATTTATGATAAAGTAGAGGTTTGGAGTCATTTTAATGACTCTTTCAATAGCCTCCATAACTGTCAATTTTTATTATTTGCCTTATCAAATTGAATTATTAGGATATATTTGGTTATTTATGATCTTTTATAGCAAAGATAATATGGCGCTTTGGTGAGAAATATGAAATAAAATTTCTATTATCAAAAAGTTCAGTGTTTTCGAAATTGCAAAGGAATTGCTTATGCAGTGAAATCTTGAGAGATTATTGTTGGACAACTAAGAGGGGGGGTGAATCAATTGTTACAGTGCTTAAACAATTATTCTTATTTTAAACTCTTTACAGAGCACTCAATGATAATCATAATAATGCAGGGAGGTAAGAAATAGAACATTCAACATCAATCACACACATGAAATATTCAGAGACAGATATTTCCTAACGAAACCCATAAAGGGTAAAAACCTCTTCTTCTTGATATGATAAGTAATCTTTATTTTCTATACATTATCATTCTTATGAGCACCAATTCATTGTGAGTCTACCACCTATGTTTTGCAAGCTGCAACTTGCTGAGAGCACCAACTGTTTGGTTTCTCTAGCACTGTTATCCACATTTTTGGTTATCGAGATGATATTATGATCATGTCAGGATGATGGAAGATCAAACTCTTCATCAAGAACTTTTTCCTGAAGAAAGTTACACTTATCATTTTCTCAAAATCACATTTTTGGAAATAGTTCGCAGGCTGCATATATACTCTCCTGCGCAAATCCTTCATTTCCGCAGGCTGCATTCAGCTTGACTGCGGACTTTCCGCACTGTGTTAATGGTTAGGGTGCGGATATGTTTCTAAAGGAAGAAAATGAATAAGTTCTCGATCCTTCTAGAAGGATGAGTTGGAGTTCGAATGGTTGGAAAATTAATGACTTTCCAGATATCTTGGGATTGTTCCTTATCCAAGTAACTACACAATCTTCTTCTATATATTGAGGAGATTACTTATGGAAAAGGTTAACTAGAGAACTAGAAGCACAAGCAAGTAAGAGATTGATTGGAGAATTAGTGCAAGACTGTATGGAGGATTGATGCTACAGCAGCAAGAGACAACAACAAGGTCATCATATGTGGTTCAACTTCTTCATGCATGAGCAAGTGTGTGTGCCAAAGCTAGGAGCCATCGAAAGGAGGCCTACGACATCAAGGCTCAGGTTGTAAGTTTCTCTTTCAGTTAATATAATACATGAATATGTCCCTTTCCC
>SNQJ01S0153207.1:23380-46178 GCA_010110895.2 Picea sitchensis | reverse complement strand
CCCAGTAGTAGCAGTGTCTTGGTTGAATTACAACGATGTTTTCTTGGTTACAGTTGATTGTTGTTGTCTTTGAGTAGTAAATGCCCCCCCCCCCTCCTCATCATATCATGTTTCACTCAATATAAACCCCTCACAAATCCCAAGACCCTTTATTCACCCCCCGCTCATTGATAAACAATAAAACAATGTGTATGGATTGGATTGCATGATTATGATACATCGTTGAGCCAAATATATTTCATATTTTTGAGAGTTGTTGTGTATGGTTATTTAAAATACTATTTTCTAATCAATCACGCGTGCATGAATGAGTTTTTTCAACCAAGGTAGCCCTGGTTGAGGAAACAGAGGGAGAGGTAATTGGAACAGGGGCCCAACAAGGCCCAGGTTCTCCATACATTTTGATGATGCTTCAAAAGATCTTGGCTAATTGTTTCAAGCCAAATTTTTTAATTCGATTGGGTAGGGAGTAGTCCAACCTAGGCCTGAAAGTCCTCCTTTTCATGTTTCGCAAGACCCTGGTATCCCTGTGCCTCCTCACATCTCATTGCAACCCAAGGTTCTTGAAAATGATGGATGGAAAGATATTTTCCACCCAACAGTCTCCCAGCATCGTGGCTAGCACAATTTGTCCTTGCCTACTCCTCTACCTAACAACTAGATTGTCCAAGTTTATCCCCATTCACCACTGCAATCCTCCCATGCTAGCAAGAGATTGAAAAATGAGGCCCACCATGCCCTTGATTAAGGAAAAGCCATTTCTTCCCCTTCCTCACCCTCCAATGGATCTGACAAATATGTGTCTTCCCGGATGCTTTTGAGGTACGATTGTTCCCACGTGATCAGTGATATTAGGCCTAAGGGCTCGACGTAGCCAAAGGAAAATTCAGGAAAATCAATGGGTGACAACAACAATCAAGGAAAGATTTCATCCGCAGTGGAAATATGATTTTTATTTTATTTTTATCTATTGTTGATAACAATTGACCTCAAAATATTTTATACAACATGTTTTATTTTTTGTTTACATGAGTAATATTTTTTGAAAATAATTTCAAATGTCATGAGCTAAATTGTCAAATGTGGATATGATTATGGGAGTCACAAGGAGGTGTTTATAACTAAATGGTTATGTTATGATTTTATGATTCTATGAGCTAAAGGAAGTCACAAGTGTCAATGTTTCATGGAAACACGCACGGAGATCTAACTAAAGCAAGTACAAACAAAGCTTATCAAGGAAAGGAAGAGATTCAATATGGAAGAATGAAATATATTCACACTAGGCCAATGAGATGATGATTGATACATAGATGGAAGTGATCAATATGATTACAATGAATGAGTGGAATACACTCATATAGGGAAAAACATTCATAATTAAAGAAAAACAATCAATCAATTAGCTTTCCTTAGGAATGCATGCATGCATAATAGTGATGGTAAAAATAAGAAGAGTGAATAGAACTAGTCAATTAACTCCCGAACTAGTGTGTCAAAATAAAAGAAATTTATTTAACACCCTAAACATCACTATGGGTAAAAATGGAGTCCAGATACTAGGTCATTTTAGGTACTCATTTACAATGAAACTAATGAACATTGAATAAAGGGAGAGTGAGGAAAGGGGGAAAACACATGGGAACAAAACCCTCTCGAAGATGATATGTATCAAGAAGAAAATGACAAAACAGAGCTGTGTTGTTGCTTTGCAAGATGATCCTGCGAAGTCTAAAACTTATTCTCACTAAGAGTCTTCGTGAAGATGTATAAATCTCTATGGATCTAATGAAATCCTTTGTAGCCAACCTATTGGGCCGTGTACCTCTTGATCTTGTGGACCCATTTGCACCTAAAAATACTCCTTTCCGGTGGAAGTGGAACCAGATCGCAGTATATGATTATTTAGGAGTGATTCATATTCCTTTTGCATGGCTTCATTCCATAATGGATTTCTAACCCTATTGTAGTTTTGTGGATTATTATGATGATCCATATAGAAATGCATGGGAATAACTGGTTCAGAAGATGAAATTACATGAGAAGGTTCCTCATGCTAAGATCAAGTCATCCTCAAATCCAATGGATTCCCTACAAGGTTTTCTACAACTTGAAGTGTGATTACGTGCCTTCTTGGGCATCTAATGAAGCTTCGACGTTGGCTTCTTATCTGGTTGTACTACATGCTTATTTCCATGTACAAAATCACGGGTGTATGGAATCTCGATGTATGAAACTAATGGAAGCTTCCTGAGGGTATGAATATTTACCTTGGAGGTGCATGGAAAGTAGTCTCCTTATGTGTAATTATAATAGAGGAGTCATCGTCATAAAAAATAGTGAATTTATACAACCTTGACTTGTGATCCACCTCACCAATTGCAATGATGGAATTTTCATGCATGTCAATTACTGAAACTGGATCGGATGTAAATTCAACCTTTTTACCTTTCTGATCGTTTTGATAAACTGAGAGAAGATTCATGGTAAGATTTGGAACATGTAAAACATTCTGAAACTGCCATTGTGGGTTCCACTCTCGCTATTACGCTCTTGCTATTGCAATTATCATCCCCATGAGGAATATAGGGGGTCTTGAGCATGGAATCAAGGAAGAGAAAATTCTCTTTCATTGCCATATGATGGGATGCACCAGAATCTATAATCCATGAATCAAATGAGAAATTGGAACATGATGATTACCTTTCTCAGGGAGAAATATCTTCTTCCATGCAGCTTCTTGACTCCCTTTGGAATGAAGTTTCCAAGGTTTTTGTGTTGAATTTCCTATTCCATAAGATCGATATGTTCTTCATGCATGTGGATTCTTCATGATTGGGTTTGTTACCAATATCTTCCCTACTTTCTCTTCTTCTTCTTCCCTTTGGAATATGAAGAATCTTTGGAACTAAAAAAAGAATCCTTGAAGGTTTGGAATATCCCTCATTCTATGACTCTGGATGTAATATCTCCTTTCGTTTTTGCTTTGATTTATGAGTGTATGACCCTTTTCCATCATGCATGGTGAGTGCATGATTTGGGATCTTTCATGAGGCCCATCTTTATGAGTTTTGCTCTTGTGTAAGAGACTCAATGGGCGAGCCAACATAGGCATTTCCAATTTGTTCCAAAGACACGCAGGAGGTGGAAGTGGAGACATATCTGATTATTTTGTTCCCTATCTTGTGTATTGTTAGAGCCAGTTTGTTCTCTTGTATACTTATCAATACCATTCACCAAGATTAATAACAAATGTTAAATTTAGTAAAAAAAATCTTGTATATTATCCAAACTTTTAGGGTCTAAGGTATTCAACTCTGCCTCAAACATATGACCTGCATCTCATCCTACTTTCCAAGAGTCCTTCCAAGGTGGTCCAAATATCATTTAGAGTCTTGCATCTGACAACATGAAACCATAGATTAGTGGAGATTAAATAAAGAAGTAGTCATGTGGCCTCATCCTTATGGTTCACCCATCCTCATCTTCGATCTACTTGATGTAGGTTATGTTTTTGTCGCCATCGTCAAATTATATGAAGATCCCTTTTTTTGAGTTGGAATGTCACCTTGGGCTTACAATCAAAATAATTGTATAGTGTGAGGATTACCACAAATTTTTACTATAGAATAGGTATCATATCAATCTCTCCCACTGTTTCTAAGAACCAAAAAGTTTACTCTCGATCTGCAAGTGAAAATTTAAGAGATCACGACAGAAATGACACTTTTAAGTGAAAATTCATATTAGTTTTAGGAGATGATCTTGTGACTTACTTTCTAAGAAAGCGGTGAGAATCTGCGTAAGCAGTTCGAAAACCCACTTGATTAATGGGTTGATTTACTTCTCGCACAATTCGTTTCCTCAAAAACTTAATATTTTTGGAGAAATCATTGTAAGGAATACTGACCATGTGGATTATTATCAGTTTCAGGAGATGATATTTCAACTTACTTTCTAAGAAAATGGTGAAGAATATCGCACAATGGTTGAAAACCCACTTGCAAAATTGGTGGGTTACTTTCCTTGAGGTTTGTTTCCTCAAAAATGTAATATTTTGGTAGGAATAATTGTTGAAAGGTATGACCATGGATTTATCTCATCGAAAATCCAATTTTCCTTATACTTTGGCTTGTCTGGCTTTCTCCAAGCAGCATGAAAAATCATGTCATTGTTTCATGAAACCTACATGATCTATCTAAAACAAGGCACAAACAAAAGTGTCAAGAAAGGAAGGAGATTCAATATCAGAAGAATGAGAAAATATATTCACACTAGTCCAATGAGTTGATGATTGATACATAGATCATGATCAATATGATAGAATGAATAAGGTGGAATACACTCATATATAGGGGAAAAAAATTCCATAATTAATAAAACAATCAAGCGGTTAGCTTTCCTTGGGAATGTATGCATGCATAGTAGTGATGGTAAAAATGAGAAAGTCTAAAATAGAACTAGTCAATTAACTCACACTAGTGATGGTAAAAATAGAAATTTCTCCAACAATAAGGGGTCCCTACACACCTACTAGTTATTATTTATTTCGACCTTTATTATGATTATTACTTTCCCCCAACTAAAGTTGGTTGAGTTTTTAATTAAGTTAACTAATGATTTGGTTCAACTACTTCCACCAATTCCAAATTTTTTTAAAAGCAAAGGAAAGGGAGGAACAAAGTGGAGAATAGAAGCAGCATATTAAGGTTTTCTCTTTGAGTTTATGTTGAGATAGTTAGGTTTTCATTCCTTCATTATTCATCACAAACGTAATTCTCTTTTACTATGATATGGTAGAGATTAGGTATTGTAGAAAACAATATTTAGTGATGAATCACATCATTCAGAGTCACGTTAAATTGAGTTTGTACAATCATGGATTTACACTTGTGTTGGTTGAATTATTGTGTGTTTCCACAACATGGGATGAGTTGGAATGGTGGTCATTGTCTGATTGTTAAATAACGATTCAGGGTTTTTCAATTTAAGTCTGGATTATTGGGTTGGCTTTCCACTATACATGTTTATTTCACTTTAAATGACAAGTCCGATTGCAGTGACAGTATGTCTTCATTGATTTTGAAACATGAATTTTGAGTGTATCTGTTGGCTGATAATGTGTGAAGGTGGTTGATTCGATGGTTTTCTGAGTGGAAATGGTTACTATTATAACATTTCATAATTGTTATAAGATGCAAGGTGGATAAATGGCTTGAATAAAATTCCCTCTGAGATCATTGTTGAATCATGTTGTCATTGATGCCAATGGTTTGATTGATTGATGTCATTGATTGATTGATGCAAGTGATTGATTGATTCCAAATGATTGATTGATTGATGATTGATGTAATGTAATATGTATTTTCCTTGATGAGAATACATAGGTAGAGATGAATCAATGAGTTGGCATTGATATGATGAAACGGATCAATGAGTTGTCATTGATACATGATAGGCTTGATGGTTTCATTGGTATATGATGCATTTTGGAAAATATGCAGATGACTCATTATTGTCTTATCATGATGATTGATAGGTGCACAAATGGATGAACTCAAAGTGGTCCCCTTATGGTGAAATCCCTCATGGAAGGCGCTTTGCGGATTGAGTTATCTAGAAGAATGGTTAGGACCCATGCTCTCATTATTGTCGTTATCATGATTGATAAGGTGCACAAATGGATGAACTCGAAGTGAAAGTGCCATGGTGAAAACCCTCCGCAGTCACGGCACTTTGCAGTTGAGTTATCCTAGAAGAATGGTTGGAGGACCCATGCTTGTATGTGGAATACTTGAGATGAAGATCAAAGGAAATTGTTGGTGAAACTTATCCTATATGGATAGTTATTGTCATGCCTTTTCTGGTGGTATGTGGATTGTCATATAACTCCTCACGGTTTCATAGTTGTGGCCTTATGAAGTTGGGGGACTCCCATATGAAGGCTTGAATCCCTCGAGGTCAAAGAAGTCAAAGTGACCTAAAGAAGAAATCATTATTTAAATGATAAGAGAAAAGTGAAAAGGTCAAGGTGGATTATTTAAATAATGAAGTGACAAAATCGAAATGATAAGTGGGTGACAAAATCAAGAAGGAATATTTATGGAAAATGGTTAACCCTAAAAATAAGGAAAATAGGTTAAGTGACCTAGAAATGGGTTAAGAGTGACCCACAAAAGAGAAATATAATTATTAAAGTAGAAAATTGAAAAATTCAAGGTGGATTATTTAAATAATCAAGAGAAGTGAAAAAATCAAGAAATGATAAAATGCAAAGGTGACAAAATCAAGAAGGGAATATTTAAATAATAAAGTATTGGAGAACTTTCTATTTTATGGAAAGTGGTTAACCCTAAAATAAGGAAAATAGGTTAAATTGACCTAAAAATGGGTTAAGTGACCTAGAATATGAGAAATATAAATAATATAGCAATGGTCTCTTGTAGATCATCCTTTTTGTGGATGGATGGAGAGCTTCTTGTGAGAGTATCTTTTGGACTATTGATGGAAAGCTTCTTGTGAGATTCTTGAGCATTTTTGGTGTGGAGCGCTTTATATTGAATATCTATAGGTGAATGAGGTAACTAAAGGATATGTAAGCCAAATTTCAGATGGAAGGCGTATTAAAGAAGGTCGAAATTCAAGTGGGGATAAATTCTTTTGATGATGCTTTCTAAGGTATATGTTATTTACAAGTCATCTCTCACCATTTTCGCTATAACATTTTCTATAATGATTCGAACTATGAAATTGCTAATCCATTGATAAAAAATACCCAAGTATATATGTGAAAACAAATTCATCTTGTGGGTCGTTGTATTTTTGGAGGCACACTCCGTGGAAATGAGGGTTTGTGGCTAGTCCACAGAAACTAGTCCCAAAACATGTGTTTAATTGGCTGTGATAACTTATTAATAACAGATCCATATTTAATTGAGACCAATTTTTTGGTTATATTATAGGCTTTAGTATGTTTTGTAATAGTTTCCAGATCAATTCAATGAAAATTTTGTGTGGGACACACTCTGAATAAGCTCTCTAGAATAAGTGAGAATTCAACAAGGTATGCCATTTTTCTATAACTCTTTTTATGAGAGGTTCCCAGTAGTGCCACCTGGAGGAATTGCATAAAACAAAATGAAAGAACATTTTGTATCAGTTTCAAATCTTTATTCATTACAAGTACAAATTCACGATTATTTCAAGTTGGGGTTGTTTGACTAATCCAAAACTAGTCATGGTTGAGACAAGTAGTTGATGAGGTTAGCACAGCATGAGGTGTATAGTTGATGATGTTGAATTTTTATGTGATGAGTCATTTTATGAGTAGTTGAAACATGATTGGTATATACTTGGTACATGGTGGATGAACTTGTTTATGGCCGAGTTGATTACGGGTTATTTTGTACAGGTTGGTAAATGGTTGATACACTTATTTATGTGATTATTTCTCTGTTAGTTGTTCCTCATATCCCTTGAATGAAAATGTAAGTTGAGTATTGCATATAGAGTTATTTATCTTGTAGAGTTGTACTATATTAGGTTTTCTTGAAAACCAATTGAAGTCCATAATAAAAGAAAAATTGTGTACATACATCTTTTGTTCCTTGTGGAGATGATTTGTTGATGATAATTTGTTGATATATATTTGCTGATATGTATTCAAATCTAACTGATTATAAATGACATCAATGAGTATTATGAGAAAATGTTGAATGTTAACTAAGGAGTTTTTGTGTAAAAGGGAAGTTTTGGGAAAGATCCCCACACTCATTCACCCCCCTCTAAGTGTGGTAGGTGTGTCCAACAATTGGTATGAGAGCAAAGCCTTCACAAGCCGTAACAAGCTTGAGGGAGATCCATGGACACACAAATGGATGATGAAATACCAGTCCTTGATGAGGAAAACTAATCTACTTCGAGAATAGAGATGAAAGTGTATTTGCTTGAGACAATGGGAGCAACTATTTGGAAGGGAAACCATTGGTGGATCGGTTCCCACTTGAGGAACAAGTCAAAGTATCTGACTCAAAGGGAAGAGGGAAATAAGAGAATGATGCATTGGCTCTCTCAAGACCATTCTTAGGGGACTCTCAAGCCCCATCAAAAGAGATAGCATGGGACAATGCACCTCTACCAAGGATCTATGGCTAAAGCTAGAGGAAACATATCAAAGGAAGAAGGAGAAAGAAAAAGTGAAGATCCTCCCATCAAGATCACTAAAGGTAAAGAATCTCAAAAACTATTGAATGCATTATTTCTAAATGTGATTTTTGAAAACATTTCAAAAATTGAATATAAAGAATCAAGTGATGATGACACAAGGAGAGATCTTGAAGACATTTCAAAAGAAGGTAAATAATTATGTGTTGATGTTGGAAAATAAAGATGTGAAGATATTTCAAATGAAGGGTAAAAAGAATCCTCAAAACCCTTGATTGCAATGATGATGATGAATTTTCTCTAAAAGTGAAGAATAAAATCTAGAAACAGTTTGTGTAAAATTTGATGATAATTATCCCATGAAAGATAGAAGGAAATCTATTAAAAACTTCAAAGGAAGTTGACAAGGGTTTATATAGATATAGAAGTGATCATTATTATATAAAATATAACTATCTTTTAGATAACACTAAGAAGTTTCTTAGGAAGTCTAAAGGCACATCTTGAAGTTAAAGAAATGATCAAGGATCAGAAGAGTCTGGTAGGAACTCAATTAAAAGAAAAGGAGGAAGAGATCACAAGAGACTAAATAATGGAAAAGAAGATATGAATGTAGATGATGAGATTAGCAAAAGTTTTGAAACCATTGTTCCTAAAGACCCAAAATTGAAGAAGCCAAAGAATAGAGGGAACTATTGAAGATTCTGGAAATAGAACAGATGAGAGGTGAGCCATGAAAGAGGTGGAAAACTCAAACAAATTCTTGAGTAGCTCCGCAGTCTTGGATGAGATCTTAGAAAGTCAAAGATCATCATGTGTAATAAATCCGGTCTTGGATACAAAGGAAAAGATACACATGTTGAAGCAAGCACCTCAAAGAAGCATGAGGTAAATCCATCAAAAGAAGGAGAGCAATGTTACCAAAGCCATCACCCAAGGAAAGAGAATATTGCAACCAGGAAGAAGCAAGGAAGACATCAAGAATATATTCTTGGGACACAAAAGCAAAGGTATGAAAGTATTTTCATTGGCATTTGTTATTCATGTAATGGATATGGTCACAAAGATTTTGAATGTAGATCTTATGAAATTAGATATAATGGAAGATTTTTATAACACCATGAGGTGTTGAGATGTGATCAAGTAGGACACATTGATGTTCGCTGTAACACTATGAGATGCTACAAGCTTTAGTGCATTTGTAGTCCATGAGTCTTTGGAACACTGAAGAAAGTCCATGATGAGAACCTCAAATGGCATGGCTAGAAGAGGAATGAAGTAAGAAAAGGATACATCTTTGAAAATATGGATGCTCCAAGCTCAAGTTTTGAGGAGTAGGGACATCTATAGAAGTGGGTGAAGAAGGCAGAGCCTAGAATGGAATGAAAGGCTGAAGGGAAGCTCAAATGTGTCATCTTTTGAGGCATATGCAGTGGGATGGTATGGTAGTGTACATACCAGGGCTAACCTTGTATAGGTCGTGTACATATGAGAGTTGTTGTGCAACAAACTGCATATATGTGGTAAAACCTTGAGAAAAGGCTATGCACATGGATTACCAACTTTATGTGATGGTATAACACTTTGTTCTTGAGGGTCTAACATTATTTGTTGTAGGTTGACTATTTTCTTCAAGTTTAAGTGTTCATCTATTGGATTATGTAAAATAAAATATCTAGTGCACGAAGCCACTAACCCATGAGTATAGATTGATGTTGATATGTTGGTGTACATGTTTGGTACATATTTGAGTTTCATTGATACTATATTATGATGTTGTATTATTGGAAGCATATTTGATATCATGGTGCATGCATTTTCGTAATGGATTGGGCTACATATTGGGACCTATGGTTGGTGAGTTGATGAGGTGATCATGTTGTACATCTCATTGTTGATCTATAGTTGATGCATGATTGGTACTTTTCGATTACATTGGAAGAGGCTCCTATTAGAATTTACGATTTGGCACATGTTTTATGGAGTTGGCATACATATATATGGGATTCATCATTTTGTGGTATTGGTGCATCGTAATGTACATGTTTAATTTTACTCATAAGGTGGAATATGTGATAATACCACACCAGTGATACTATGATTAACTGTGTTGGAATTTGTTTGAGATACATGATTGTGGCACTTGGTTCATGATGGAACATATCATGAGTGATATGATACATTGTTTGGCATGTTGGTAGATGCACATGGCTACCATATTGAAAATTCGTCGCACATAGTTGGCATGATATTGGTGGTGCATATGGTTGGCATATTGGTAGATACACGGCATATTGAAGTTGACCCACTACATTTAGTGTGTACCTAACAAAGCATGGAAAAGGAAGTTGGTGAAATGGAAAAAATCTATGGGGAGGGTTAGCGGAAACTCTCGACCCATTATTGCATGGTAGAGGGTTAGATCAAACTACCGCTTCTAGCCTATAAAAGAAGGGGTATGGATAGCATTTGGAGGAGGAAAAAAATATGTGAAGAAACTCTGCCCATTTTCGTAATCCATTGTCCCAACCCTTTAGCCTTTCTCGAGCCTAAGGAGAATTAGTAAAGTAGTTGGAGAATGAAGGAGAGAACCCTAGGATCCCGGCCGAGGATCAATGAGCGGTGGCTGGTCTCGACTTAGATTGTAAGTTGATTCATTTCATTAATAAAAGAATATTTTCCCATCCCAATGCATGATTATCTATGGTTTGGATTTAATTTATTACTTGATTTCTAGCCCTCGTTAGAAGTAGCATGCATTACATGGTGTATTTGTCTTGATTCTTGAGGTTATCACATTGGAAGGAAGCGGCATAAAAACAGTGGTCAAAAGCAAAATGGAGGATCTACATCAAGCGTCGGTAATATGGGTTGGTGGCTCTCTTCATGCATTTTCTTGTGAAAGAGGGTTTTTAATCTTGGGTTGTAGGTTTTAAAGTAATTTATTTTCGGTCAAAATGTCATGAGTGACCCTAGTTTTCTAGTTCATAGGGTATTTTTCCCAACAACAAAATTGGCGACCATATTGGGGAGGAATCTTCTTTAGAGGTTTTGGATTTCTTTAAAGTTTTGCGGGTAGTTTAAGGATTAGGTTTTTGTTTTCTTTGCATGTCTTTTGGTAAAGATTAAGGCTGGCCGGGGGCACGGTTCTTCATACGGAGTTTTTCCGCGACTTTTGTTTGGCCGGTAGTTGTCGGGGACACACATGGGTACCTACTGACTTGCAGAGGCACATGCGTGTATTGCCGTACCTATCCTCTTACATCTCGTGTGTGAATGCTAGCTGTAGGGATAAAAATAGCATGTAGGAGTTTAGAGAAGGGAGGAGCTTTAGAGGCATTCCACCTCTTCCATGTCAGAATTATACATTCTCAAGGGTTTCACGGAATCTGTCGAGAGTCTTACTAGTTCAGTCTTACTCTACGGTTGCTTTCACCTTGGTATTCTTGCATTATTTTCTTTTTGTTAGAAAGAGAATCCAAGCCTTCAAGTGACCCTAGTTATCAATACCAGAAGCCTCTTCTTGGTTTGGGTATGCATTTCATTTTCTTAAATTTAGACATACATGTAGCCTATACGAGTCGACTGCACGTAGCCACTGCGCTTCTGTTTATTTCGGCCGCGTGTTTTCATGCGTGTTGTTTTAGTGGCTTGATGCATGCTTGAAAGGCTACTTTTTGTTCAAGGTGGTGAAGTCATCCCCTCCTTTGATGAGAAGTATTCCTCTCATCTTTCTGAGTCTATGGGTTGAGCAGTTAGTAGGTTAGGTCATCTTACCTACCGACTGTTCTCGGTATGATAGGTAAAAATATAAAGAAATATTTTTTTAGACAAGCATAAGAGTCTTTGCTTTCTTTATTTCCATTGTGTGTCTTTACTCCGATTCTTTTCGCGATACAGCAGCTTTAAGCGAAATTTGTTTTTGTGGTTTTATACTTGTGATGTACCCTTTGTTTCTTTACTTCTTGCCAAATAAATAAATAAATAAAAACTCTTTCATTTTCTTCTTTGTTTTGAAGAGTGTGTTCTGCATCATTTAGCTAGGGAGAAGTCTTTAAATTTTCTAAGATTTTGGAAATTAATTTAAGAGCATAAGTAGCACAAGTAGTCCGGAATTCCTTTATGTTTGTTGTATAAAATCTTAGAAAAATTGAAAATAAATCCTTTCTTTGTGAAAGAATTTGTTTGCATTTAGAAAAGTCTTTGTTTCCGACTTTTTCATTGGTTTTTCTTCGTCTTTTTACGCATCATCGTTTCACCCCTCCTTACCCTTTGTAATAAAAACCATAAAAGCTAATTTAAAAATCTATTAGATTTTTTGTTTGTAGGGTTAAACTGGTTAGGGCTAGAGCCTTGTTTTAGGTTGGAGAGGAAACTCTCAAAGGCCATTCAAACAAACATTAGAGTCTAGGATAGGGAGTGTCTAAGTCTGATTTTGTGGAAGTTATCGGGACCCCCTCTAACAGGGGATAAACCACGAGGTCCCGGGAGTCATTTAGCCGGAGATAACCCTCAAAGTCAGTTGTCGTAGTAGAGAACCTGCTCTCGAGGGCTTTTTGGGATTCCGTCGTTTGCATTTTTCCACGGGGCTTTGTGGGTGTCGAATCCGTTCGAGGTGCTCATTTTTCTTTCGGACCATTTTCTCGATACCCTTGATAGGTGTCGGGCTTGATACCCTCATTTGTTTCTACCCGACTTTCAATTTGTACGCCCGATTGGCTGTTATTGTTGGAACCCTAGTTGCCAATATTTTTAAGGGACATACATGGGTATTTACTGAGGGTATCTTAGCGGTACTAGGATAGACATCAGACCCAGCTTCCTGAGTATACGGAGGGTTCTTCCGTGTTTAGTTTCCTTGCGGTAAGTTTCTCTAGTGTTGGTTGTTATGGCTGTTCTTCCAAATGGTTTAGTGATTGCTTGTCTTATCTCTTAGGGGCTTCGTTTTAGTGTGTGTTACTTTTTGAACATTTAGAATACCTTAACATGTCTTAGATATTCTCACACAATGGAGGACCCGTCTCAAATAAGTCACTTAAAGAGCTTACGGGCTGCCGCCCGGTTACTGCTAAGGCCACCCGCGCCACTATTAGGCGAGAAAGCCCCAGACCAACAGGGTCTTTCGAAGGCGATGGGGTTACAAACTTTGTGCGAACCATTCCGGGAGAATCAGCGCCCTCTTAGCTCGGTTGAAACCCAAACCACCGATACCTGTACGGTTGTGTACCAATCCAATTTTACGAGCGCCGGTCGATTGCCTCACCTGACTATGGAAACAAACAGCATTACTTCTTCTGAATTCTTCCATTTCCCGCCATAGTTGCTACCGGAGAATCATCTACTAACACCGTAAAAGTGGGTATGAGCCACCATGGTCTCGGTACTTAACTACATTTCTGGTGGATGACCAGTCTGTAGTGACCTGACCCTTCCACCCTGGTGCGTAGGCCCTCGTTCTCATGCGGTGTCACCCTGGTTCGGGTACAAGTCCCGCACTCACTCACTCCTTTTTACAGACTTTGGGTCTGGGGGTATGGAGCTCTAACTCTCCTCTGCAATGTCACATGGGGGTCACTCCTACTTCTTTTAATGCTTTTCCTTATGCGGGAGGTCATATCCCTCCTTCATCCCCTTCACTTGGTGATTTAGCATCAATGGTCTGTGGGCAGCACACCTTACTAGTTTATTTGGAGTGGGGAGTCAGGGACCACCTTTGCATGGTATGTCGATAGGTTCGACACCTTTTGTTTGGAACATGATGTTTGGTAAAAAACACTTCCGCATCCACCTCTTTCCCGTCTGAGGGTACTCCCATTTTTGGACAGTATACTCCAACGAAGGGTACTATAACTGCGCCGGGGGAACATATAGCAGGACCTTGGAATTCGGGACAAGGATCTGTTCCCTCTACGGAATTCCGTTTTGGGGTAATTCTTTCCACGGACAATGGAACCACGGAAGACTATATGCCTCTCCCCTCGGGACAGGCATGGGTTAATCCTTCCCAAAGTCCTTTGAACACGATGGATGTCCAACACCCTATGTCCTTTATGGGAATCGGACAATGATGTCTCCACCGGATGAAAAATCCTTATGCTAGTTAGGGCCATGGACCTACCCGGTGGGCCAACAACAAGCTTTTCTAGTAGCTTTTGGTTCCGGGTCGACTCCAAGACCCTTTTTCTTAGGTTATCGACAACAACCCAAACTACCATTCTTGGCGACATTACACTTGCTGGGTTGACAAGGTTGTTAAATGATCTATTTGTCAAGTCCTTGGCTATCTATGCCAGCAGTTTTCTTCGGACATTCCAAAGTTTGATTCCAAGCCTAATGAAGATCCAGTGATCATGACTACCTTCCATCTTTGGTGTTCATCTAACTTCATTGAAAGATGACTCGGTATAGTTAGGTGTTTCAATGCACTCTTATCGGGGAGTGCCGAAATGGTACATCGAGAGCTCGATAAGCTCAAGATATTATTCTTTTGGAAAACTGGCAATGGCCTTCCTTAACCATTTCGGTTACCTTGAGATCGACACCTTACGAGTTGCTGCGCCAATTTCGAGACAAACAACGGCCGAGACCCTTATCTCGATCATATGTCGGAGAATGGAGGCGTCGAAGAGTCTCATCAAAGAGTACCCATCCACAGGCATTCACAGCGAGTGGTTCTACATGAAGTCTTTGATTACGGTTATCAAAGGCGTCACAACTGGGGTTTCTCGAAGAGATGCCATCATCGGGGATCAATAGTTTAGACTCATCTATTCGATGCGGTTTTATTATACAACATCTTGCACGATGTGCCACGTTAGATACTAAGATGAAACTAGACTGAGAGTTGGACCGCATGTCGATGGTATTGTTGGCTTAGCAAAAACCAAGCCCACTAAGAAATTGACAATGGTTTGCAAGAGTTATCTATACAACACACAATGACCAAACTACTTGCTGGATGCTCCCCTGACACGTCGGGACGCACTCACGTGTAGTATACTAACCCAAATGCCAACTAGCAGCTTGAAGGGAAGAAAAACAACGAAAGAGGGGTAAAGGGGATAAAAAAACCTTGATAATGTTGGCGGGGACACCAAAAAGCGGAAGGTGAGAGTATCTATGTAACTTTTGTGCGAAGACCGCTGGGCCGCTGTTTGTCCTCGACTTGCGAGGCCCAAAAGTTTGTCAAACAACAACAAACGTGATGTTGACTAATACCTTTCAACATGGGCAAAATCTAAATCAAGCCTCTATAAGCAAAGAAGGGGGCAGCCAAGAAGCTCGCCCTCCTCCAAACAATCCCTCATCCATGAACATATATGGTTAGGGGTGATGCTCATAATAGTAGAAGCGCCGCGACTATGGTAAACCAAACTAGAAGGGTAAAGAAGTTGAACTCCAATCTCTTCCTCTGGTCAGTTGGGAGAAACGGCTGCGCATTCCAAAGATTGCATTTAAAGCTTCTCACAATAGCCTTAGTGAAATTACTCTGTGGTGGAAGTTTATCACAAACCCTTTGTGCGATGTCGCTGGAGGTCCTCCAAAGTTTCCACTCGAGAGGAAATCCTTCTTAACTACTTTAGGCTCTCTCGGACTTGTAATCTAGGTACCATCATGTTAGATACAACAGACTTAAAACCGCCATTATTCCCTTACCGTGGCGTTTAGGATAGTAGTGGCTCATCCCACGAGAACTTTTACACGAAATATCTTCAGCATGGTGGTCGATGACCTCAACATGCATTATGTCATTAGCATGTTGGAAGACCATTGGCCATCCTGCTTTGTCTCCATCACCTAATCTCCTCCTTTGCTTTTGGCGGTTGTTCTTTCAGACCACATGGCATCGTTCCTTCTTTTCCGGTAATAGCGGTTAGAAGGCCAGATGATAATGTCAGTAGAGGTAGTGGGTAACTCCCCACCATTTATAATCTCTTGTTAGGATGGAGTTGGACTTATGCTTCTCTGTTGTGGTTACTTCTGATTTTCAAAATCTTCTTGTTTCCACGAGGGTCGGATAGTGACCATCAATCAATTGTGTTTCTCTCTAGACATGACCCTGCTTTGGGGCATCCACGGTCCCCATGATTGATAATCCTCAACCGGTTAATGGATTAGCGTGGGAGTTGGTTTGTGCAGTCATGATGGGTACCTTTGATTACCACCTCCTCCGCGATGGCGTTAAAAATTCTAATCGCCATGGGTTGGGGTTTTCAAGTTTATTAAGTTCCTGCGACTTACTTTGAGGATCATAGTTCTTCCTTCCCCATGAAATTCGCGATGGATTGGAACCAAAGGCACTGCGAACCAATGCCCTTATTAAATAGCGAGTAGCATACTCTTTAGTCAGCCAAGCTTCAATATACGATCGACTCCACCGAGGAAGTTAGATCCACTTCTAAGAACCTGAACCGGGGTTCTCTTTCTAATGTTGATTCCTTAGACTTAGTCTTTCCTTACATTGAAGCGATGTCGAAGCAATGACTAGCCAGGACAAACCTTGGGAAGATCTTCATCCTGCCAACGGATCCTACTTTCTCGAGTTAAGTCTAATCGAAGCCGGGAATTCACCATTACCATGACGGTAGATCAACCATGTCTATTAATCTCTTAGCTACCCACGAAATTTATGTTGAGGGAAATATGGTGACTATTGTTGAAACCATACCCATCAACATCTCGAGAAACCCTAGTGTTGTGGAGAATGTCTTAGATGCGAGGCCGGTGTTCCCCAAAGAGATTCAAATTCGTGGATCTTTCAAAAGAATTCCATGACTTTTTGCACGAGATGTATGAGGAAATGTCAGGTATCGATCAGAAAATAGTTGAACATGAAATCACAATGTATCGATGCCAAGCACGATTCCAACAAAGCTTCATCCAATTAATCCAAAGAAAGCAACAACCATCAAGATTGAGGTTGGCGCTAAAGAGGGTTTCATTTATCCTATTCATTTGACTCAATGGGTGTCAAACCCCATCTCGGTCAATAAAAAACAAGACATGATTACGTGTATGTAGATTTTTAGAGTGATTTGAACAAGGCATGTCAAAGATAATTTTCCAACACCATTCATCGTCCAGATCATTGATGAATTATTTGGTTCAATAATGCTGGTTCATGGATATGGTTTTAGGGATAATCAAATCCAAATCAAACTGAAGACCAACACAATGCGACATTCATTTGTCTATGGAACATTTTATTATCTAAAGATGCCTTTTGGCCTTAAAATGTTGGAGCCACATTCCGATACCATGTATTTGTGATTTTCACGACCTCAAACATATAGTCGAGAGGCCTATCTAGATGACTTAGCATCACTCTCTCGCAAGCAAAAAGGATCATTCCACGCACCTTAGACTAATCTTCGAACCTTTGGCCGCTCTTCGATGGGGATTCGCTTGAATCCAAACAAATTCAGCTTCTGCGTAACACTCATTATGTTTGTTAGGTTTCATCGTATCAACAACAGGGATCATGGTCCAATCCTCTCAAGGTGGAGGAAATAATCAGTTGCCCCAACGCACCATCTTTACCAACTTCAAGAGTCCTACAAGGCAAGGGCAGACTTCTTACAACGCTGTCGCCAACTATGCGGAAATCACCAAGGGCTTTATGCGTTTGCTAAGAAAGAGACTCCTTTTTTGGGATGAAGCCGCTCAACACTCTTTCGATGCATTAAAACACGCACTCACAACCACACCTCTGCTACGGCCACCTAATTATAAACAAAGATTTCTTATTATATCTGGTTGCCGCAGGGTCAACCATAGTATGGTTTAGTTTAGGAAGACGATTCATTTTCAGAATTCGTGATCTATTACTTGAGCTGAGGCCTCGTAGGACCGGACCTCAATTATTCTCATATTGAAAAACTTGCGTTGGCAGAAGTTCATGCTATTCAACGGTTTCATCACTATTTTCTGTTTCGAAAGACCACCGTCATTGTTGTCGGGAATCCCTTCCAATACAATATGTTGACACGACGATTTATAGGTGGAAAATCAGTAGATGGATGGTCATCCTCAAGAATTTGTTGACTTAGACTTCGTTTCAACCAAGTACAAGAAGTCATTGGTCTTTGCAGGCTTATTTTGGAACTTCCGTTGAGTCAGGTGACGTTGTTACAAGGGAATCGCCTATCAGGGGGATATGTTTTGATTTGAATCTTCAGACCCCTGGTACGAGATATACTTATCTATCTCAGACTTTGAAGTGCCCCACCTCTACTTCTCGTGAAGAGCGTCAGAGGATACGCCATCAGGCTAGGAGTATCTTATACTCGATGATACGTTGCTCCGAAGAGGTGTAGACTGCATTTTGCATTGATGTCTCACTCATGAGGAGGCCATAATAGTGCTCAACAATTTGCATACTGGAGCGTGTGGTGGTCACTTATCTGGGTTGAAACAACCCAAAAGATTTATGAGCAGGTTACTTTGACCCACTTATCAAAGTTGTATCGAATCGATTCAAGTGCCATCATGCCAAATCTTCTCTCGAAAGGTGAGGGCACATCCAGCTCCTATGTTTCCTATCATCACAGTTGGTCCCTTCACTAAGTGGGGGATTGATTACACTACATGCAACCTTGTTAGCAAGGGGGCATCATATATCATCGTAGCTGTCGACTACTTCACTAAGTGGATTGAAGCTAATGCCAACATTTAAGGATGATGGGGAGACTGTAGCTCTCTT
The DNA here is from genome assembly GCA_010110895.2 of Picea sitchensis. Classification (NCBI taxonomy): domain Eukaryota; kingdom Viridiplantae; phylum Streptophyta; class Pinopsida; order Pinales; family Pinaceae; genus Picea; species Picea sitchensis. The sequence goes on along the minus strand of SNQJ01S0153207.1, from coordinate 27,313 downwards.
CTTATTCAACCAGATCATAGCAGGTTCGGCGTCCCGAGAGAGAGATTGTCATTGACCATGGAACTCACTTTCAAAACAAATGATGACCAATTTAACATCAAACTTGAGTTACGGCAGGAACGTTCATCTGCCCATCCCCAAGCAAATGTGTAGGTGGAAGCTGTAAAAAAACTCTTAAGATGATTCTACAATGAACTATCAATAAGCCAAGTCGAATTAGCATTTGATGTTATACTCGGCATTATGGGCTTACCGAACATCTGTTAGCTGCAACTGGTTTCTCACCTTTTCAACTCGTTTATGGGCTGGAGGCAATCTTCCCCATAGAATGTCAAATCCCATCTCCGAAATTGGTGGTACATCTGGCCCCTTGAACACTTCTCCCACTTGAACAGCAGTTGGCATATCTTGAGAAACTTGATGAACAGCGTTGCGATGTGGCCCTGGCTAACGAAGCTCACAATTATAAGATTGAAGTCATCAGTAAGGCCCGTTCGTCCTCAGATTTTCTCTAAATGCGACCTTGTCCTAGTCTATGATGAGGCCAGAGACAAAGAACCTCTAGGGGTAGGTAAGTTTAAACCTATGTGGTTCGAACCCTTCATTATCAAAGAGGTATTAAAAGGGTGCTTATCCGTTTGGTTGGTTTTGAAGGGAATGCGTTAGCCAGACCTAGAGTAGTCTCTACCTCAAAGAGGTATTACTCATAGATGGTCATTGTGGGTAACTTTTAACATATGTATAGTCTTTGTACTATTACTTTTTTAAGTTCCTTTTAAAAGTATTATATGGACGTGTCATTGATGTTATCTTTTGTCAATATGGCAGATTTCAAGTGATTTTGAGGTGTTCGTTGGGTATACAGATGGTGCTAGTCGACACATGCGGAGACAAGCCTCCGTAGCTTGGATAATATTTACACCTCAGGGTCAGTTGTTATCTTCGGAGGTATATGCTTGAATTTGACACCACAAATAATGTCGTCGAGTATAGTGTAGTTATTGAGTTGCTTTTTTATGCCTTGTCATTGTTGGTTATCTCTCATCTCCAGGTCTATATCGATGCTTGGGTATCTCTCATCTCCAGGTCTATATCGATGCTCAACTGGTTGTGTTGCAGCTAAACAGAGTATACTGGGTTCATGATCCAACTTTACACCGACGATTCCTTAGCGTACGTCTCTTAGAACGAAACTTTTGATTATATTACATATTTTCGTGTTCCTAGGAGATTAAACCAAATTACAGATACTCTAGCTAATCAAATTTTAGATTGGCATCTCACCCACATATAAAAAGAACATGGACATAAACATGTAAATACATTTTTGCACACATAATCCATAAGACAAAAAAAGGTAAAAACCATATATAAACATCATAAGATACTTAGAGTACATAGATGGACGCAAGCGCCTAAAAAATGGGAACAATAACGAGTCACCTGGCTTACGCCCTCAAAAACTATATACAACAAGGTGCTCGTGGCACATAAAAAGTCTTAAGTTTGTTTAGGGCCTATGGGCCCTGTTATAATCATCTACAGCATGGGCTAAGCGCCTAAACAATCGGACCCATGTCCAAGGTGCCCCCGCAACATGAGGCTGCATGGATGGCAGCAGGTCCTCTATCGCTGCCATCGAGACTGTGCGAGTGAGTGCAGTGAAGTTCCATTCAATTCGCTTAAGGACCCTCTCGGCCTCTCCTGCTGGTAAGTTCCCTGCTACTGTTGCTCCCCCAGCGGTGGCAGCCGCAACTTCTAGCCGTGGGAGGCGCCTGTTCTGTGCATAATCGACAGGTCGCACGGGTCCCACATCTACATACAACAAACATTTACCCGTCAAATACTCTGGTATACAAAAAAAAAATGATATACATAACAAAAAGACATAAAAATTACATATGAAAAAAAAACTACAAAGGTGGAGACTTACCCATCTCCCCTCACCAGGAGGCACGGGTATCTCTGGATCTCTAGAGAAATCTATCCCTGCATATGGGTAGTCCTCGATAACAGGAATCTGTCATGATAGCCAAGCAAAGAAGTCATCCTCGAAGGACTCAACAGTCCTTCCACCACCCTGTCGCAGCAGTAACACTGCCCATCTACACACTGCAGGGAAAGAGGCTAGATGTCCTCGTACTACAACCCAAGGACTGAAACTCAGAACTCTCTCAAAAAAGAATGAACACAAGATGGTCCCGAACTCGAATTTTCTCTGTGTCCACTGTTGGCAATCTGTCAATTGCCTCTTCATACACTCAAGCAGTGTGGTACTCCAATCAAAAATTTGTGCATTCATTCACTGGATGACATAGTTCATCTGTGCACGCAAAGCCTGATGCATGGCTGTTGAGTCGGTAATCCGCCCAATCAGTAACAGGATAATCTGTAGCGCTAAGTTGGTAATCTTGCTAATGGGTACCTGGGAGCCCGCACATTCGATCCTAGCCTCACAGTGCTCAGCTATCAACTCCGAGATCTTGCTCGGCCCCGCAGGAAAAGTTTGGAAGTTGACTGGTTCCCCTCTCCTTGAGAGGCCATTCAGAAAGTAAATATCCTTGGTGGTGGGCACCAATGATTGCCCCTATAGCATAAAGGCCTCTGCATCAGAATTCCATTAATCAATCAAGGCATTTAGTAGCCTTGGTTGCGCGTGCATAAACAGACATAGGAAGAATTTGAGCAAACCGCATTGCATTAATATGGCCACAACATTCAGATATGCAGCAACTAACTCATTGATTGCCTCATGTTCCCTCTCCCTCCACTAGACATACATCCTGCAAACACAACAAGGTAAAGGAGGGTCAATACTTCTTTTCTTTACTTTTTCATTAAAACAAAGGGGGGGGGGGGCGGTACACGCGGTCTGTAGATGTGACAGTCATGTGTACACACGGGAAGACTTCACTCTGCCCACGTGTACCTAAGGCTGACCTTTTTAAGGTCGACGCCCACCCAAAAAATAAACTAAATGAATAAATTGAAGTATTGAATAGATAGATAAGGGAGTTTGTACTTACTTGGTCCAAGAAGAAGTTTGTTTCGTCCATTGTAGCTCCTGGAATCACTATCTTTGGCAAAGGGGGTCTTTTGGCTCCAGAGTCAATTTCCAAATCAACAATGGTGATAATGAGCTGCCAGCTTCTATTTATAGACTTTTTGGCCTCTTTTTGTCACTTTTTTTGCCCCCCTTATCAGTTTCTTTATACCAAAAACCATTTAGAGTGATCCAAGAGTTATATGGGAGGGATTTGATCAGGTATTAGGACAATTATTTTTGAGTTTCGAAAAAATATTGTCGGTCCATAAAAAAAAAATTAAAAAAAAAATCAACTTGAGCATATAGGTTAGGATACCACCCCAACTTTTGCATCTCGTTGCTTTTTTATTATGCTATAGGATCGATCCCATCAGGTTGTGACATGGAATCGTCATATCTTCTCTAGAAGTGTCGTGACTTGGTGGTAGAGCTTGCCAGAACATGGATGCCCTGGGTAGGTCATGGTTGCATTAGGGTGTCCATGCCATTTCTAAAAACACTGTAGGCTTGGGAGTCCGTATAGTCTTTCCTGAATAGGAGTTTGAGCCTCATTTGCATGAGTCTGTTTCACTCTTTGTATTACCCTTAGGACTCCCAAAAAATAACAGGTCCCCTTTTAATCCCTTTTTAGACCCTCTAAAAATGAAAAGATTGCCAAGCAATCTTGTGACCTTTCACGCTCGTTAAACTGAAATTTGAAGTCACGTCTGTCTGGTGGTAGTTTACCCCTTTTTAGGTCCAGAGGGTCAACTGTACGAACAAAGGTATACTCTATCGAATTCCCATTCTTTAGAAGAGTACTCTTAGCTATAATTTTATTCCTTTTCGGGCCTGAGGGACTAAATTTACAAAAAAGAAACCCCCACGGAGTCCATAGTTATGCTCTT
>SNQJ01S0153207.1:12341-23370 GCA_010110895.2 Picea sitchensis | reverse complement strand
TGATAATACTACACCATTGGTACTACTTGATTAGCACAACAATTGGAATTTGTTTGAGATACATGATTGTGGCACTTGGTTCATGATGGATACATATCATGAGTGATATGATACATTGTTTGGCATGTTGGTACATGCACATGGTTGGCATATTGGTGGATGCACATAGTTGGCATATTGGTGGATGCATATGGTTGGCATATTGGTAGATTCACATGTTGGAATGTTGATAAAGGCATATGAATGATACATTCCATGGATGATATATTTTGGCACGTTGCATGATGTTGATGTACATGGTTGATGTACATAGGTGTTGTGCGTGATGAACACACATTTTGTACAGGATGTACTTGGTTGATATTTTTCTCATGATTCTTTATTTCATTGTTGACATATGATGCTTGGTTTGGCATGAGTTTAATGCATGAATAGGTCCAAGGATCATTATATGGTAGCATCATGTTCATCTTGAAAAAAATATAGGGGAGTCATTCTTCTTCCCATGATTCTAGGAGGAGATATTTATTAGATGCATACCTATAAAAGAGCCCTATATTTGAAGAAAGAGCACAGAAGCATAATTGAAGGGGGAGAGATGGTCACAGGGGGAGTATGTTCAATGTATATTCAACATTACATCAAAGTGATATCCCTTGTTCAAAAGGGGAGAGATTATTCAGAGGAAGATCAAAGGAATTCAGACAGGGGGAGCAGCCCCAAGATGAGAATGGCCCTTCGCTAATGATGTCAAAGGGGCAGAGTTAATCACATTGATGTGATTGATGTTTATTGATGGGGAGAGATAGCCACATTGAATATTGATGTAGAGCATGCCTTATAAGCATAATTGAAGGAGAGATAGTCATGGGGAGTATGTTCAATGTATATTCAACATTTCATCAAAGTGATATCCTTTGTCTGCAAGGGGAGAGATTATTCAGAGGAAGATCAAAGGAATTCAGGCTGGGGGATGTTCTTAAGATGAGAATGGCCCTTCGCTAATGATGTCAAAGGGTGTGAAAGTTAACTACATTGATGTGATTGATGCTTATTGATGGGGAGAGATACACACATTGAATATTGATGTAGAGCATGTCTATATGTTACATGTTGACATCAATAATTGTACTGGTGTTGACATCAATGTTGCTATCACAAATGCCAAAGCATGAGATTGTTGGATCATGTCGCCATTGATGCTAATGGTTTGATTTGATTGATGTCAAGTGGATTATTGATGCTAATTGATTGATTGATTAATGATTGATGTAATGTAATATGTATTTTCCTTTGATGAGAATGTATAGATGAATATGGATCAATGAGTTGTCATTGATATGATGAAGATGGATCATTGTTGTCATTGATACATGATGAATATGCATCGATGTGGTCATCGGGTATATGATGCATTGTTGAAAATGTATAGATGAACTATTATTGTCTTATCATGATTGATAAGGTGCAAAATGGGATGAACCTAAAGTGGTCCCCTATGGTGAAATCCTTCATGGCAAGACCATTCTTGTGGATTGAGTTATCCTAGGAAGAATGGCGTTGGAGGACCCATGCTTGCATGTGGAATAACGAGATGAAGGATCAAGGAAATTGTTGGTGAAACTATCCTAGATGAATAGTGTGATTGTCATGCCATTTCTCGTGGTATGTGAATGTCACATAACTTCAAGGGTTTTAGAAATTCTATGGCTTTAAAAAGATGAAGGACCCCCACATGAAGTTTTGAATTTCCAAGGTCAAAGGAGTCAAAGTGACCTAAAGAAGAAATCATTATTTAAATGATAAAGTAAAAGTGACAAGTCAAGGTGGATTATTTAAATAATAAAGAGAAATGACAAAATCAAGAAATGATAAAGTATAAAATCAAGAAGGAATATTTATGAAAAAATGGTTAACCCTAAAAAATAAGGAAAATAGGTTAAGGATCTAGAAATGGGTTAAGTGTCCTAAAAGAAGAAATAACTATTTAAATGATAAAGCAGGTGACAAATTCAAGGTGGATTATTTAAATAATCAAGAGAAGTGACAAAAATCAAGAAATGATAAAGCAGACAAAATCAAGAAGGAATATTTAAATAATAAAGTATTGGAGAACTTTCTATTTATGGAAAGTGATTAACCCTAAAATAAGGAAAATAGGTTAAGTGACCTAGAAATGGGTTAAGTGACCTAAAAATGGGTTAAGTGACCTAGAATATGAAAGTATAAATAAGATAGAAATGGTCTCTTGTAGATCATCCCTTTTGTGGATCAATGGAGAGCTTCTTGTGAGAATATTTTTTGGAGTATTGATGGAGAGATTCTCGTGAGTATTTTTTTAAGTATTGATGGAGAGCTTCTTGTGAGAGATTATTGAGCATTTTTGGTGTGGAACACTTGATCATATTGAATATCTATAGGTGACTGAGGTAACCAAGGATGTCTAAGCCGAATTTCAGAAGGAAGGTGAAGGAACGAGGGTCAGAATTGAAGGGAGGATAAATTCTTTTGATGATGCTTTCTAAGGTATGTTATTTACAGGTCATCTCACCATTTTCGCTATAACGTTTTTTCTATAATTATTCAGACCGTGAAATTGCTATTCCATTGATAAAACATACCCAAGTATATGTGTCAAAAAATTCATCTTTTTGGTCGTCGCAGTTTTGTAGATACACTCCATGGAAAATACGGTTTGTGGCTAGTCCTGAAACTAGTCTAAAACAGGTGTTTAGGGTAAAAACGTCATAACTTCTTAACAAGAGATCCAAATTCAACGAGACCAATTTTATTTTTTATATTAAAGGCTGTAGTATGTTGTGTGATAGTTTCAGATCAATTCAATGAATACTTTGTGTGGGGCACGCTCTACAAGGTCGCTCTCTAGAATAAGCCAGAATTCAGCAAGGTATGCCATTTTTTATATAACGATTTTTATGAGAGGTTACAAGTAGTTACACCTGGAGGAATAAAATAAAACACACTGGAGAACATTGTATATCAGTTTCATATCTTTATTCATTACAGGTACAAAGTTATGATTATTTCAAGTTGGGGTTGTTGACTAATCCAAAACTAGTCATGGTTGAGACAGACAGTTGATGAGTTGGCACATACATGAGGTGTATATTTGATGATGTTGGTACATATTGATGAGTAATTGTTGATGAGTAGTTGACACATGATTGGTATATACTTGGTACATGGTTGGATGCACTTTTTTATGGTACAGGTTGATTACAAGTTGTTTGGCACAGGTTGGTGCATGGTTGATGCACTTGTTTATGTTGACAGATTGATATTTGTTGAGGATTGTTGCCTCATATCAGTTGGTGCTGAGAATGTAAGTTTAGTCTTTCATATAGATCTAGTTCTCTTGTAGAGTCGTACTCTATTTAGTTGTTGTTGAAAAACCCCCAGATTGAAGTCCATAATAAAAAGAAAAATTGTACATACATCTTGTGTTATTTTTGTTCCTTGTGGAGATGATTTTTTGATGATATGTTGTGGATATATGTTTCTGATATGTATTCACATCTAACTGATTATAAATGACAACAATGAGTAATGAGAAAATGTTGAATGTTAACTAAGGAGTTTTTGTGTAAGAGGAAAGTTTTGGAAAAAATATCCCCACAATCATTCACCCCCCCTCTAAGTGTGGTAGGTGTGTCCAAAAATAAAGTGGAAAGCATACTATCTTGTGATGGAACTGTGTTGGACATTTGATTATGAACAATGAACTAGTTAAATACATAGTAATTGTTATTTGGTCACAATGATTGTTGGTTAATGCATCTCCTTTTAACAGAATGAATATATGGATTACTTGATTAATTTTGTGAACAATACCTGCTCTCATTCCCCACCATTATTTAACTTTCCTCTAATTACATCCCCAATTCCTTCCCACATTCATTTTTCACTCCCTATTCTAAAATTAATTAGAGACAAGAAAATTCTATGTTAAAGTATTTTTGCAATAGCAGTGTCTTGGTTGAATTACAATGATGTTTTCTTGGTTACAGTTGATTGTTGTTGTCTTTGAGAAGTAATGTCCCCCCCCACCCCTCATCATATCATGTTTCTCTCAATACAAATCCCAAGACCCTTTATTCACCCCCTTCTCATTGATAAACAATAAAACAATTTGTATGGATTGGATTGCATGATTCTGATACATCGTTAAGCCAAATCTGTTTCATATTTTTAAGAGTTGTCATGTATGGTTATTTAAAAGACTATTTGGTAATCATCACACATTCAGGAATGAGTTTTTTCAACTGAGGTTTCCTTGGCCAAGGAAATAGAGGGAGAGGTAATTGGAACAGGGGCCCAACAAGGCCCAGGTTCTCCATATATATTTGATGTTGATTCACAAGAGCTTGGCCAGTTGTTTTAGGATGGATTTTTCAATTGGATTGGTCAAGGAGTAGTCCAACCTAGGCCCCTTGTATCCCTATGCCTCGTCATGTCTCATTGCAACCCGAGGTTCCTGAAAATGATGGATGGCAAGAGATTCCACTTGACAGTCTCCCAACATCGTGGCTGGCCCAATTTGTCCTTGTCTCCTCCTTCGCCTTACAACTAGATTGTCCAAGCTGCTCCCCACTCACCAGTTCAATCCTCCCATGATAGAAATAGATTGAAAACTGAGGCCCACCATGCCCTTGACAAAGGAAAATCCATTGTTGCCCCTTCCTCACCCTCCAATGGATCTGACAAATCTGTGCCTTCCCGGATGCATTTGAGGGATGATTGTTCCCACATGATCAGTGATATTAGGCCTAAGGGATCTACGCAGCCAAAGGAAATATCAGGAAAATCAAAGGGTGACAACAATAATCAAGGAAATATTGCATCGAGGAGTGGGAAAATAATTTCAAATGTCATGAGCTAAATTGTCAAATGTGGATATGTGTATGGGAGACACAAGGAGGTGTTTACTTAACTAAATAGTTATGTTATGATTGTTATGATTGCTACGAGATAAAGGGAGTCACAAGGGGTACCACCTACTAGTTATTATTTATTTATGACCTTTATTATGATTATTACTTTTTCCCCCTAACTAAAGTTGGTTGAGTCTTTTAATGAACTTAAATAATGAGTTGTTTCAACTACTTCAACTGATTCTAAATCGTTTAAAAGAAAAAGGAAAGGGAGGAACAAAGTAGATAGAAGTAGGAATCATATTAAGATTTTCTCTTTGATTTTATGTTGAGATAGTCCAGTTTTCATTCATTCATTATTCATCACGAGCCTAATTCTCTTTTATGATAGCAGAGTCTTATTATAGACAACAATATTCAGAGCTGAATCACATCATTTAGACACTTGTTTTTCAAAGGTGTTGATCTATCTTTGATAGTTTGTGTAGACTTGTCTGTTTGTGAATTAATTTTAATGACTGATAAAGGCTATTATGCAGAGTCAAGTGGGAAGCAATATGTGGAAAGCTAATCCATTTTTTAGAGTTCAATTTTGGTTTTCTGTCAGAGGTCCCTTTGTATGTTCCATCAAGGATGTTTAAGCTTGACTTTGGTCTAAAATTTATGCATGAGATTTTGTAAAGAAAAAGACTCTTTCGTGAATTTGAATGAAATAAAGGATTGATTTATGTCTCATCTATCTCGATTATCATCTTAGTGACTTTACTTCTATCTTTACATTTATTTCAACAATTGATATGTTCAGAAAATTACATAAAAAATAGATTTCCAGCAAGTTTTTTAATGATAAAAGACTAGACTAACCACTCGTAATTAATACTTGTGAGTTAGGATGTTATTTTTGTTGGCTATAAACATAGGGTGATATTACCGTCTACTTTTATTTAGCCAAACAGAGTCTGAAAATGCTTGATTAAGATCATTTCATATATTTTCCTCAACAATGTGTCCATGAGATCCTCCGGTCGATCTCCCTCTCTCATAATAGATCTTCAATATATGATCAAGAGATATATTTACAAGAGACCCTTGCCTTTTATTTATAATCTCCAAGTAGCTTCCTTAGAAGCATATTATTGACCACTTGTCCACATAGCCACTTTGTCCACATAGTCACTTATGTCCAACTTTGTCCAATTTTCCACTTGTCCATCAATCCATCTTCATCATATATCAATGAAACCACATCGATTCATCTTCATATATCAACACATTGATCAATCCATTAAAAATAATGACGATACATACTTCATCAATATAGTATGACAGGACATTGTTCCCTTTACATCAATCCTTTGACATCAATGACAACATGATCCAACAACTATGGGGTCGAGACTCATAAATAACATAACACTTCCACACATATGGCTATCCCAAAAGAACATCATAGACATCCAGTGGGGAAACATCAAATAATACCTCATCCTTGAAGGGCTAGATGTTTTATGACAATTGGAACTATTGGATGACACAAAGATCTCATCCCTGGCGAAGCCACTTGATGTTGTATGGTTGTGGGTGTGGTGTTGTCGACAATCCAAAATGTTTGACACCCTCTATTGAGATGAGGTTATTCTGGCTTTTTCTATCAACAATGAAAGGAAATGACATCCCCTTCACCCACATCTATGGAAGAGGCGCTCCCCCTTGAGATCTGCTTGTTCTTCTAGTTGAATTGTTGCAGTCATGATACTAGCAGTGGGGCATGCGTTGATGATCTGTATTCTCCCATTATTTTATGAATCAGATAATTAATCGAGGTTCAGATCCTTTTGTTTGATCTATGCCACCAATGATTTTTTTAGGAGACATTCATTTGTTTTTTGCCAGGGGATTTTGTGGAAATCACACCACTTTGCAGTGTCCTTCTTCATCTTCCCATGACTCTTCTTTTCCTGTGGCTTGGGATAGTTTTCAAGAGGTTGTTTGTTATGGATGTCTTTATCATAATTTGGTTGTTTCAGATTTCCAGACCTGAACTCCCATATGTTCTAGTGGTTAAATGTTTTCTTGATTTTGACAGAATATCGATAGGCAGCTCCCAATGATGAGATGTCCAAAAAATACATTTTTGTTTGGATGTGCTTATGTAGAGCCCCATGAAATTTCAGAACTAGATGCCACTTGAAGTATTTAATACCCAATTTGGTGCGAAAGGTATGGAAAGTATTTGTGAACTCTGACACTATTTTCCCCCTCTCTTTTCATAGTGTGTTCCATCTTATGTACTGATCATCATAGTTACCAACACGGTAATATTGTTCCTTGATTACATCGACAAAAAAATCCCAAGTGGGCTCAGCCCCATATATTCCATAATCCTCTATGGATATTTTCTCCCAATAATTTTACCACCAATGTTTGACATGGGGAATAACCTTAAGGAGCGATAAGGTGATATTTTCCTTGTCATAAAAATTGTGAATAGAGAAATAACATTCTAGCAGATTTAACCTTTTTTCTAGGGCATCTCCATCTATCTAACCTTCAAATATGGAAATATCAAAATCAACTTGTACCTTGAAAGGAGAGGTGCCTCCAAAGTGGCCACTTGATGAAGACACACATTATGTTATCATCAAGAATTAAAGGATGTGGGAAAAAATCTCCATCATTTCATTCGGCCTCTGTCGTGTGAGAGATTTCTCAAGCAACAGACTAATAAAATCTTATGATATGTCATATTTCTTTTCTTCCACCATGGAGGGTTTCTTGGGCATGCGAGAGCGATTTTCCTCAAGAGAGGCAAGATATAGACCCAAGTTTCTATACTCGGACCTCATTGGGGACATGCACTAAAAAACAATCAAGAGAAACCTACTCCGATACCACTGATCCAAATTATTTTCAACACGAAATGAGAGAGGATATATAATAAAGAAATGTATAGATATATATCAGATATCCAATAATATAATAGAGATTTATCGGAGATTTAACCATAAAAATAGAGAAACAGTAATACACAATTTCTATTAATGAGAAAAATGTACAAAACTATAGAAATACAGAGTGAAATAATCGCTAAAGTGGTGACAACTTATCTCTAAGAATAGATGTGAAGGATACGCTTATTCACAAGAATATGATTGTTACAATGAAGCTCCAAAGTCCATTTTAACATAAATAAAATCCAAAACACTAACCCTGCAATATGAAAATCCAGCAGTTTTGTGGACCTCGGTTTGGGTACTTTGGTGTATCAAATTCCTCTAGACATAACTTTGGAATATGATCTTCATTTGGGGCGCACGATAGATCATTGGAAAGTTATCGATGAGGATATTCATTTTGGGAATCAATCATAGCCTTCAAATTTAATTAAGGTGCTCGATCACTAAATATATTGGTTTAGTCCCTCAAAATAGCCCCAGAAGTTGAGGACCTCAAAAACTGCTAAAAATAGTAAATTTCCAACAAATTGTGTTGAGCCAGTTGGAACAAATGGGTGGCCACTGATATCCACTTAGATCAATCCTCCCTCCTTAATAAGAAATGGTATCCTTTGTGTTGAGTTCTCGGGGGAGAGGAAATGTTTTTTGGTTGAATCTGAATCTTGGTGAGTTTCTTGCCTTGCTAGATAAGTTGTGTTGCTTAGCTTGTTGAACGATTTCAGGAACATGTTGCTAGCAGGGTTGAATCTGTTCAACCAACCTGTTGTATCTTGGCTTGACTGGAAAATGTGTATATATTATTGTAGGTGACGAAATAATATCTTATGTCTCTTCTACAATATGATTCTATTGGAAAGAAAGGTCTTAGGCCAAGGCTGCAGTGGTTGTCATGTCCTTCTATTCACCATTTGAATACATTATGTAATACCCCAAGGTCGAGCCCCTGCTAAATTGTAAACATGTTTTGTAGGCTGGTGAACCAAGTGATTATAAGCTAGGTGGATTATGTGATGCTAAAGGCCTGCAAGCCTATTTTTGTATATGTAATTATGCATATCATTAATATAAAATATGTCAATGTGTGTAGACCAACCACGAAGAAAGAGTTATGGGGGACTAATATCCACGAGGTAGGGGAAGGGGCTAAGAGGCTAGGAAAAATGTCTAAGCATGAGGGCTTAACCCCAAGAGAATATTATAATATATTTTCCTAAAATACTAAGGTTTGGGGAAATAACTATTGCTATCCTAAGTTCTTGTGGGAAGGGGAACGAATGAGAAGTGGAGCTCGTGCAACTTCATGAGGATAGGTGTCTGATTTAGGACATGTAGTTTTATGTGCAAAATCAGTTCAGTGTGGGGGTTTTCTCAACATTCTTTCCATTCTCCCCATGCACTCATGCACTCAGGCACCAATCATTCTGTCCATTGTTAAACTCCTCCATCGTCGACCTATGTAACTTGCACGCATATACACTCACTTGAGCATGTACCCTGCCTTAATGTTTTCTGTTGTTTCCATCATCTGTGCCATACCCAAGTTTTGTTGTCTCCATCACCCTTTACCATTCGACTTAGGATTTGGACAAAAGAAGCAGGTTGTCATGTATGTCATTTGAAGAGGTGGGTTGTTAGGCCCATGGATTGAAGAAGCAGGTTGTCATGTATGTCATTTGAAGAGGTGGGTTGTTAGGCCCATGGATTGAAGAAGCAGGTTGTTAGGCCCATGGATTGAAGAAGCAGGTTGTCAGGCCTGTGAGCAACTCTCTCCAGGTGAGAGAGGTTGTTGGGGAAGTGGAGTCTCCTGGAAGGAGCCTAGCAGCAGCTACAAAGCTCTGATAATTCCTATCTGACCTGTTGTTGAATCCTTGGAAGGGAAGTGGAGCATTCGATGGACTGTTGGACAATGAAGGTGTATACTTTTCAGGGTGGGACAGGCATGTGGGGAATGAGATTCTGTGAGTTGTGGGAGTAAGTTGGCTCCTGGGAGGGAACCTTCCTGTTGAACTGTCTGAATTTCTATAGTCTCAGCCTAGCTTAGGAATCTCCTTCCCTGGTGGAGTTTAGTCTTATCTTGGGGGTGACCCACTATCAAGAGTGATGAACAATGTGGTCTAAGGTTGGGAGTTTTGTGGAAGGTATGCATGTGGTTGGTGACCTTCATAAAAAGATAAGTACCATTTATATGTTAATTTTTATGTTGTGTATCCTATACATGTCATGATATTTATAAGAAATGCATGTGTTTGTTGTGTGTATATTTTACTGTTGATTCCACAAGGATCTGTGTTTTAGGAGAATGTTTATCTCTATTTAAATCTGCATTATAAATGTATAGTAATAGCAAGTAGTTGTTGTTTTTAATATATTAAGTCTGATATTTTTCATAGATGAAAGTAAGTGGTTCTATGAGGTAGCATGGCCCAAATTGGGTAGCTGGGGGTGTTACAAATTGGTATCAGAGCACATGGTTTCAACACTGAACCTGGATGGGCCACAAATGTGGAATTGGAGTCAAAATTCCACAGAAATTTGATGTACAAAGTTCCCGAGGGGCACTGAGATAGGTCTTGGGTAGTAGTGGAAAGCTCCAGAGGTATAGTGGTTCGAGAAAGTTAGTAGAGAAAGGAGATCGCGGTAACCGTTGATTTGGAACCAAAAAAATTAAATTTGGGTTGTTGGATTTGTTCGGGAAGGGATAGACCCCTCACAACTGTTGGAACGAGAGTTTCAACAGTCCAGGGGTTGTGCAGTGTTTCAGCAAGGAGATCTTCCAAAGTCCCAAAGTCCAGAACCAATCTAGTTAGTCTAATTTCGAGGGACGCATGTCTTCTTATTAACCAATGTTCATAGTTTCAGCAGTCCAAGGGTTGTGCAATGTTTTAGCAGGGAAATCTTCCAAAGTCCCGAACTCCAGAGTTAATATGGATCGTTAGTGTTTGAGGACACGTGTCAACAGGTCATCCTATTTAGAGTTTTGGCAGTCTAGGGGTTATGTGGTGTTTTAGTAGGGAAATCCTCCGAAGTCTTGGAGCCTGAAGCCTCGAAGCTCTGAAATCCTGGAGTGATTCTCAATCATAGATCATTCGAGAAAAGGTGGACCATTGGACTTCCCCAAGTGGTTTGGCGGTTTGGTGTTTGGGGAAATCCATTGGATATTGCGCGGAGTAGAGGTTCGTC